>MU621341.1:0-24151 GCA_025399215.1 Globomyces pollinis-pini | reverse complement strand
AGTACTCCTGAAATCTGTATGTTTGTATTCAGTTGGTGTATGACAGTTTTCGTTCCTGTTGAAACTGGTGTGTTGATCAATCTTGGACTTGCTTGTTTACTCATTCTACGTAAAACTACTCAAGTGTATGTCAGTTTGATTGGGAAACTCACTTATGGTGAAAACAAGGACCAATCTATTTATGTTGATGTTCGAGAACATCCTGAAGCTCGATTATCGGATGGATTATTGGCCATCTCTATTCGAGGAGCTCTTGAATTCTACAATGCTGGGCGATTACGAAGACGAATGGAAATGTTGTTGGAAGTTGAAAACAAGATGGTTGATATTTACCAAAGGAATGAATCGCCTAGTAAACCTATGGCGGCCATGTACCGTCCAGGATCCAAATCAAACACAGCATTTGTAAATGCTCATCATGATTCATCCAAGAAATTGACTGTGATATTGGATTTTTCAAGATGTGACTCTATTGATACATCCGCAGTCTTTGTGTTGAAGAAGATTGTAAAGACATTCCAAAAGGAAGGCAATCGAATTGTCTTTTGCGCATTGAAGCCGGACTTTAAATTGTTGATGGCTAAATCTGGAATTGACAAGATGCTTGGAAAAGAGAATGTCATTAAGAATAATGATGAAGTTTCATCTAACCATGGTAATTAGCCTCAATAAAAATGTTTCTTTTTGGTTGATACAAATCTATGACTATTTTTGAATGAATCTGAAAAAGTTGGTTACTTCACCAACTAGAAACTCTAACATCATGTTGATTGTTCTTTTTTTGAGTTGGTGTTTAAGTTTATTGTAATCAGATGGTAAATTATATATCACAAGTACGTCTCATATTCTTATTAATTATCGCGTGCGACTATTCTCCACTTTGGCAGCAAAGCTGTTTGCATCTTTCTAGAGTTGATGCTGCCGATATTGTCACTAGCAATCGTAGAGGAATCTTCTAGAGAGTATATACATAGGATATGGGCTCAATTAATAACCAACAGTAGTTGAAAGACAGTGAATGGATAGATATAACAGGTTTTCACTGATGTTAGTGAGCATAAGTCATCCAGTCCAATAAGTATTCATCAATTGTCTAGGATCTTTGGGCAGCTTGGAGTGAATTTGTTAAATATAGCTACTACCTCAAATGGGAATTGTTAATCATATTGATGTTCAACTTTTCTTTTTAAGTGTGAACGACGTAAATAAATTGTTCCATTCTAACATTGGCTCAACTCTGTCTACTTGGAAGTCTTCTTGCTGAACATACTACCGTTATTATTCAATCCAGATCTAAGTTGATCTTTTCTCAAAATGGTTGATGGACAAAAAAATTTACGTGAGTATTTTTAATCAAGGATTGAGCCGTTGATTGATTTCCCTTTTGGAAAAATGACAAAACACCAATGTTTCATTGTAGTACAGAATGGACGGTGATTGAAAGAGAATATAAAAGGAAGAAAAAAGTAGGGGAACTACAACATGGACGAAGGCAGTCAACATTTTAGAAACATGGAGGAAGACAGTCAACATTTTAGAAGACGTTCAATTTATAATGATGTTATAGAAGATAAATGTGATATCCAAAGTGACTTTAGTACTCAAGGAAATGTTGGTGGTTCAATGAAAAACTTACGTTCAAGTTACTTGAGTACTATTCCAGAAGTAGAACAATTTCCTACTGAAGATCAACCTCAAACTCCACATTTATTCAAATCTTTGGCTGTTGTGTTTCCAATCATTCCTCAAATGTTAAACTACACCGTTCCCACTTTTATTGCTGATTTAAAATCTGCCGCAACTGTATCATTTGTATTAATTCCTCAAGCTATTGCTTTCTCTACCTTGGCTCGAGTCGATCCTGTGCGCGCGTTAGTCTCAGCTGTATTCCCTCTTTTTATCTACGCTTTACTTGGTGCTTCTAGGCAACTCTCTGTTGGGCCAGAAGCCTTGTCTTCTGTATTGGTGGGCACAGCTGTTGCAGATGAAATTCAAAGGTATGGTGGTGATGCAAATACGATTGCCACAATATTAGGAGCATCTGTTGGTCTATTTGCAATATCATTATCAATCATTCAAGCTGGATTCATTGATAATATCCTCTCTGGTTATTTATTGGTAAGCTTTGATATCTTATATATAGTGTGGATTTGTGCTTGGTGTTGCCAACTTGATTATTGTCGAACAAATCCCAGGAATGTTTGGTATCAAAGTACCACATGCTGAAGGAAGCTCCACTTTTCAAACATTCCTTCACACAGTGGAAAAGTTACCTGATGCACATACCAAAACAGCCATCTTTGGAGTTGGTTGTTTAATGTTCTTGTTAGCTTTCAAATTCGCCAAATCCAAGTTTGGACATCACCATCCTTGGGTGGTTCAATTACCCGATATTCTGATCTTGGTCCTTTTATCTACCGCTATGTCATTCTTGTTTGATTTCAAAAGTCAAGGTATTGCTGTGATTGGAGAGTTCAACAATAAATTGGTCCCTCCAAGTATCCCTCCAATGAGTTTCGAACAATTCCAGCGATTACTACCTAATGTTGTTGTAATTACAATTGTCGGATACATCGAGTCTCAATCAGTAACACGTGCATTTGGGTTGAAGAACGGATACTTTCCTAGTGGAGATCGAGAATTGTTTGCACTTGGTGCAGCTAACTTGTTTGGATCATTCTTTGGTACCTACGTTACTTTTGGTTCCTTACCTCGATCAAGAATCCAAGCCAACTCTGGAGGAAAGACAACATTGGTAGGTGCGATGGCAGCTTTGATTGTATTGGTTCTGTTCACATCTTTGGGAGCTTTTTTGAAATTGATTCCCAAAGCAACATTGTCAGCTATTGTGATGATGGCAGGGATCAATTTGATTGAATTTGATGAAATTGGATTCTTGATGGGAATGCGTAGTATCCCCGAGATTTGTATGTTTGTATTCAGTTGGTGTATGACTGTGTTTGTTCCTGTATCGACAGGTATACTTATCAATCTTGGACTTGCTTGTTTACTCATTCTACGTAAAACTACTCAATTATACATGAGTTTACTTGGTAAAGCAAACTTTAATAGAAAAGATGAAGAATCTGTGTATGTCGAGATCCGTGAATATCCCGAAGCTCGTTTATCAGATGGATTATTAGCAATATCTGTTCGTGGCCCACTTGAATTCTACAATGCTGGACGATTACGAAGAAGAATTGAAATGTTATTGGAAGTTGAAACCAAAATGATACGATGTTATCGAAAGAATTATATACCAGAAACACCATTAACAAAAGTTTATCAACCAGGTAGTCGAGCCAATACAACCTTTGTCAATTCATGTTTTGATCAAACCAAAGATTTAACTGTTATTTTGGATTTTTCACGATGTGATAGTATTGATACTTCAGCAGTCTTTATTTTACATCGAGTTGTAAAAACATTTCAAAAACAAGAGAAAAGAATTATCTTTTGTGGATTAAAACCTGTGTTTTTAACCAAGATACAAAAAGCTGGGATTGATGAATTACTTGGTGAAGGTAATATTATACAAAAGTTGGATGAAATAAATGAAATGTAACTTGAAATGAAATGTTTATATTGTATGTTATGAACTAAGAGTTTTTGGATAATAGTAATTCTCCTCTTAATAATAATTTCTGTCCATTTGTAATTAATCCTTCATGTGGTAAATGATGTGGAAACCAAAATAATCTACCACGTTTACATTCCACTTTAGTAATTAAATGTTGATTTTTCAAATTATCCAAAATCCCAGTTTCCCCACTATCACAATCTAATATATATAAAATAAAAGTATGTGTTGTTGATTGTCCATCAAGATTTCTAGATAAATCGGTATGAGCAGGTAAAAATCCACCTTTTTCTGGATAATGTAAAAATCGCATTTGAGGTGGAATCAAACATTGATAATTCAACATTTTAAATAATGCTTTAAAATGTGATTGTACTAGTGTACTTGTATCATAGTAATAGGCTCGATTTGAACAAGATAATTTCTGTTTTTCTGCTATGGGTAAAGAATGAAAAATTGATAATAATGTATCAATAAATTCATTAGAAAAGATATCATCCATATAGAATGATGAATTAAATCCTGGACTCTCTGGATAGTCTTGTAATAACCTTGTCAATTGAAAGTTTGATTGTAAATTAACATGGATTGAGTCTAGTGAATTGATTTGATGTATAAATAATCCAGTATTATCAGGAATTTGATCATTAGCACCACAATATTTCAAAATATCAATGATATCATTGAATTCTAATAAATGAGCAACCATTAATGGAGTTTGACCATATTCATTTTGAATATCCATATGAATTCCATGATTTATCAATTCAATTAATCTATCACCATTTCCAATTTGAATTGCTTTGAATAATTCTGTAGTTCTTTGAGTTTGAAACGTTCCTAAATACATTGCATTTAATTGTGACATTTTTAAAGCTTTAAAAGCCAAACGTTCTGATTTTTGTAATTTGATTGGTAAATTATTATATAACTCCAAAGATTCATTTTTTGATAATAATTTTTTGTTTGTATGAATTGATAACTTTTCCAGTTGAATTTCTACATCATTTGAATGTAAATCTACATCATTTGAGTGAATTTCTACATCATTTGAATCAATTTCTATTCCACAATAACATTTTAAATCTTTAAATTTTAAATTTTGAATTAAATTAAAGAAACAGTCTTCACAAACAAAATGCTTACAATTTAATTGAAAACATTCAATTTGATGATGACATTCCCAACAATTTGAATGTTGATAAGAATTTCTTAAATTTGTTAATAAATTGATTAAATAAACTTGAAATTGAGGGATTAAATTATAATTCCTATTACCGTTATTTTTTGAAAGTATTTACCATTTGGTTTTGTTTGAATAATATTTTGATAAAGTTGGATCACAACCAGCTTTAATCAATTGAATGGTAATTAAATCTCTTTTATAAATTGAACTATAATCTAATAAAGTTTTATCATGAATTAAAATGGATAAATCAAATTGACTTAATTTAACTAAACCAAAATCAGATACTTTGTTGAATTTAATGGATTCTATCAAGCTTCCTATATTAGGATGTTGCACTTTATCAATCAAATTGTTCTTTACTTTGTATTGCTGTTTTTCCCTTTCAATTCTTCGTTTTGTTTGTCGATTTTTACTAAAAGTCGTTTGAATCATTGAAAAGATTTGAAACACTGCAAAGACCAAGATAAATACACTGACATTGAAATAATAAAAAACAGTAACAGTCATTTGAAGGACAGTAACAGTCATCATAAGCAATTGTTGACACGTATTAGAATTTTATTCAAGGCATTGAGAGTATTCAAACTCTAGATCTTGAAGGATTTTAGACGCTGGTAATGTGGGCTTTCCCCCCAACAAACCAACACTTTGGCCTCCCCATACAATAAACAAATCTGACCGATTCAACTTGGATGCTTTATGAAAAATGTCTCGAACAGACAAATTCCAAGGTACATTGGCATCTGTTCCTGGTAATTCAGAGTACAATTGTTTCATTTCATCATAATATCGATTAGGAATCATTCGTGCAGGTCTTCCAGTAAAGTATCTACTTACAACTGTCTTGGTCAAAGGTGTAGAATTAAAGATAATTTTACGATGTTCAGGTGGTGTTGAACATTCTTGACTGGTTAAAAAAAGTGTTCCCATGCTCACTCCATCGGCACCTAAAGACATCACACTCCGAATCGCTTTTCCATTGGTAATACCTCCAGCAGCAATCTATAGTTTAAAATGATTTGTCATTAACCAACGGAATAGATACAGACTTTTTGATTGATTGTACAAGTGTGAAAGTTCCAATATCACCATATTCTGGTAATATTAAAGATGTACGATGACCACCAGCTTCAAACCCTATTTAAAATGATTAATATTTATGATTTACCTTGTGCAATAATGATATCTAACCCCATCTCTTCACAAATCAATGCTTCTTTGACAGATGTAACACTAGCAATTAATTTAATACCGTGATTTTTTAAATCATTTAGAATTTCTTTAGATGGTAAACCAAAAGTAAAGATGACGATTGGAACTTTAAACTCTTTGATTAAACTGATTTGAGATTCCAAATTTTCGTCTACCCTAGTGACGATACTTTGAGTAACAGATGAAGGATCAAGAGGTAAATCTAATTCTTGACGATATAAATCAAATTTATCAAGGACAGTTTTTGGTAAGTTAATATTTGGAAATTGACCATTTGGTTGACAAAACAAATTCACAGCGAATGGATTAATAGTATTTTGATTTAAAAAAGTTAAAGATTCTTTTAATTTTAATGGATCTTGAGGAGGTAAACATCCTAAAGCACCAAAATTGGAGACTTCTGCAACTAGTTGAGCATTTGCGTAAGAATACATTGGAGCTAAAGTCAAAATCATGACCAAGTACCTTCAAGTTAGTTCCTATTGGATTACCTTGAAGCCATGGTAATCTAATATTTAATAATTGAGTGATTCGATTTTGGCTCATTTAAATTTCAATGGATAAAATCAATCATCAATTCGTACACTATTTTATCCATCATTAATAAAAGCAATTGTAATGGTTAACAAATAAACGTAATTGTAATAGGTTATTTGGTTAATTGATAGAAATCGATTTTATTAATGATGATCAGATTCCACAGGAGTTTCTGGATAAGGTAATTTAAATCCTTTAAAGAAACCTCCTCTATATTCTTTCATTAAATCCAAATATTGCATTGATAATTCTCTACAATTCTGAAAATGATTCACTCCTTCTCTTCGATAACACCATTTTAATTTATCTCGAACGTAAGCAACTTCATTAGCTCGAACTAATTGTTCTTGCATAAATTCATTTTTTGCATTAATAACAGCATTTCGGTCTATAAAATTAAAAACTTGATGTTGATACCATAAACATTAATGTTTTCATCTACAACTGGAGCTGGAGTCACCTATTTCCATATCAATATCATTTCCTTCTTACTGTTATCATTGCTGCGAAAAATGAAAAATGAAAAAATCATACACAACTCACCACCATAAGAATCTAAAATTGTATTGTAAAAAGACCAAAGTACTAATAAATCAACGGTGATTTCTTAAATTATTAGAGATTTATTAAACCCAGAATTGCTTATGAATACTATTGGTTGGTTTGGAAAAAATAAAATCATGTAATACTTTGGGATCTTGAGGTTTGTTTGCAATCCTATCATTAATATTAATATTAAATACTGATCTAATAATGCAAAAACCCATTCATCATCCTCATTCTTGACAAAAAACCTAGATTCCCATTCTATATTACTTTCTGTTCGCGATTTCACCAACACTAAAATAAAATATTGAAATATTTTTACCTCGTTGATTATCTTCAATCTTGGTTTTTTCTGTGGTAGCAGTATCATGATCATTTTTCTTTACTGCCAATGCTACTTTATTCCAAAGCCTATTCATCATTAAAATTTAAAAAAATACCTTCGAGATTCAAATTCTTCTTGTTCTGATTCTGGGGCTACTGTTTTCCCAGGTGGTGGTGCTTCTTTTGACCCATCAAATAATAACTCTAACTTTTTTAGCAATATAAACTATAATCACCTTCTTTGCCTTTGTTATCTGTTATAAAAATCTTTTCTGACCATTTCCCTTTGATCTTATACAAAATTTCTCCATTCTTTTTGGCAATCTTACCCGTCACCAAATCTTTATCCGAACCACCAAACATACCCTTTAAAGTTAATCATTTTCATGATTAAATTACCTTTTGCTTAAAATCTATAGTGCATGCAATATCATGTTTTTTACTGGTAATAATTCCTTGATCACCAAGTTCCATATACATTGTTCCAAATAAAATAGAACGAGCATAAACATTGGGTTCAATGACTGAAATCACATCATCTTTTAAATGAATAACACTTCCACCTTCCATCATTGTAGCAGCAGAATTCCCAAGAAATCTAGCTCTTGGTCTTAATTCACCAGTAATAGCAATTCCTTTGGTAGCATTACCATAGAAAAATGCAGAAATAGGTGGATGATGACTCACTTGTTCACAAACATAAATTCCTTGAGTTCCATCTGATTCTGCATATGTACATCTAAAAAATTCACCCAATATAGGATTGAATGGTTTTTTAACTCCCTTTGGTCTTGTTTGCCATCCAGAAAAGAAATATTTCAATACATTAATCATTCGAATATCTGGTGGTAATGGATCATTAGCTCTTTAAAAAATGATTAGTATATTTAAAAAAATTACTTGAATAGATAATGATTATAAGTAAAGAAATCCGATAACCTTTCACACATACTTCTAGTTTCTAATACAAAAGTTGGTAATGTCACACGATGTAAATCTGTTCCTTTCCGTAATTGAGCAATGATACCCATGATGATACTTCGGTTACCATCATCTAAATCATCTTCTTCGATCTTTTCGGATTCTGACATTCGTTGGTGTAAACAAAAAAAAATACACCAAACAATCAAACTTACCCTAGTATGTTTAAGCCACAAGTTGTAATAGACGCGATGATTAAACTCTCAAAGAAAACAATCTAAATCTTAAATTTTATATTGTCTGTAAACTAATCTGTGCGTATTATAACAACCTATTGACAATTTAAAAATATATAGATTGTACCTTTGTATCTGAATAACAAGCTGCCAATTTATTTCCAGTTGCATTATAAGCTACTTCAAAAACTCCTCCATCTCCACCATACTTTTGAACCATACTACCATCCTAAAAATTGTTATTTCAAAATTGTTGCATACCTTCAAGGAGTATATAATCACTGATTTATCAAAAGATCCACTAGCAACGAATTGACAATCTGGACTGAATGCCACAGTGTATACGGCTTGAGAGTGTTCCTGAAGTACATATATACAATCTCCATTGTTAATATCCCAAATTCTGACAGATCCATCAAAAGAAGCTCTATAGTTTAAGTGATAAAGTTCAATACGTTGCCAACCATAATTTCTGTGGATCTGATTTATCAGGTGGACACCAACTAGTAGTATAAATCTCCTTTTCATGCTTTGTAAAGTCAAATAATGGAGAATCTTCATTCATATCCCATATCTTTGCAGTGTGATCATCCGAACAGGAGGCAAGTAATTGTCCATTGGGTGACCAACGAATACAATTGATTTCATCCTAAACAGTCAATTTATATATTATACTCTATGTCCAGCAAATTGCTTCAAAGGTTCTAATGAGCCTAGTTGACAGACATAAATATCACGATCAGCTGAGCTGGTTGCAAAGGTGGTATCATCTTTCCAATCAATATCAAGAGTGGCACCTAAGGTATAAATAACTTGATAAACTACCGGTATGGAAATTAAATTGCTGTCTTGCATCACCAGTTCGAACATCCCAAACAATAGCGCTTTTATCTACACCAACCGAGGCTAGTAAATCCCCAGTTTTATTCCACTTTACATTAAAAATAGGTCCATTATGTTTTTCCAGTGTATTTTTAAGCTCTCCAGTTTTAGACCATATTCTTGCTAAGCCATCATAAGAACCGGTTGCTAAATAATTTCCATTTGGCTAAAACAATCAAAAACAACCAAAAATTACACTCCAGCAAACTGTTGTGACATCTCTAGAAGAATCTGGGCCATTTCCATGGGCCAACTCAACAAATGGAACGTCCTCAGTCAAGTCATTAGGAACACTCCAAATACGTGCAAATCCATCGCCTGACCTACAAACAATCAATAGATTATACAAAATCAAAAACATACCCTGATGCTAGCAAAGGATGATGCATATTCCAATCACAAACAAAGACCTAATAATTAAAAAAAAAGCAATCCAAAACCTCTGAACGATGACCGTCCAAGACTTTAACAGATTCACTAGTTAACTCTTTGTTCTCTTTCTTTCTCTTCTTTTTCTTTTCCTTTATTTGACAAGTATGTTCTTCAAGGACATGATAGGGAGCTATACACTTTTTTTCTGATCCATCCTTGAAAACATTATAGATAAAAGTATACATCATTAATATGAGATTCGACTTGACTAAACAGCAATCCTTTTTGTAGTAATTGAATTAGTTTTCCAGGTTTTAAGTTTTTGCCTTTAATATCAAGTGTATGTATAGCAGTTTCGTATTGAAAAGCAAAAGAAGTATGATTGAAACCTGCAATAGATTTAATAAAGAAACCAACGAACCTAATAGATCAATCCAAATACGGTTGATTTACCTAAGAATAAGCAACGCAACCCGCATACCTGATTCTACCAAGTATCTGTAGATGAGATAATTGATTTCATCACTGGTGATACTCATTGAAGTCCTTTGTATTGATATGAATTGAAAAAAGAAATATCAAATTTTTTTCATTTTGAAGTACAACAAAAAGGGTGCTATTGGAAGCCTTTTGAAAGCGATATCGGAGACAATCAATGTTGTAGCAATGGTATTATGAAGGTAGTTTCGATGGTATACTGAGGACGGCAAAGCTTGGTTCAACTTCAAATGCAATTGATCATAAACTAAACTGGACTTGGTTCACTATATGCAAATTTACAATATCATATCAACATCACGTTTGTTACATTTGTTTATTCAATCACACTTTACCATAGTAAGCTAAAATTTTTGGATCGGCAGATTTATAAGGTCGACGACTATTTGCTTCTCTCTGATTGATGTAGTCAGAGATAAACTCTAAATGTCCTTGAAACAATTTCACTGCTTGAATGGCTGAATTTCCAAGATCAAGATCATCATACGATGCACCAATCAATTGTTTTGGAACAACCTTGTAGTAAAAATTGGCCATTAATGCTGTTTCGATAGCCAACATCTTGACATCAGAGACTAGGTAGTCACGCACATTGATAGGATCCATTTTATTTGTTGGTAATGGTTTGAAGAATGCTTTTGGTTTGGCTGGTAATACACCACCATTCCAAACGTTATGTGAATTTTCTTGATGATGCTGTACGGTAACGAGTGTGATGAGATCAGTCACCAGATCGACCAATGTTGGGATGTCGGAAATATAGTCTGGAAATCCATTGATGTTTCCATATTTAGGATTAGCTACTGATTGGACCCAGAATTGTAATTCTTGATCTTTTCTAACATCATCTGCCGTTTTGTAAAACGCAGAGAGATAATTTGTAATGAAAATTTCAATTGCTTTTCGGATAAGCAAAATATCATCTCTTTGTTTGTGATTTGGAATATCCATCAATCCTCTCATTTGATATCCTTCTCTAATCTTCTGTTCTACAAAGTGATAGTTCTTGGTTAATTCTGCTTCCAATCCTAATGCACCATTTGCACCAGTTCCAAAAGTTTTATCATAGAAAGTATCATCGTTGACTAGAGTGTCTCTGGCATTGACAGCAAGCCCCAAGACCGATTTAAAGTGGTGGTTTAGAATGACGTACACAGGATGTTTGACACCTATATGACGAATCATTTCCACTCGAATGCTACGAACAATGAGATGTTGAAGTAGAAAGTGGTTCATCGGTTGAAAGTTTGATTCTGCAGTATTGAATGCCAATTTGGCAAGTAACCAGTGATTTGAATCGTCTAAAGGAGTATAGGTGAGTTTGTTTCGTGGCAAATAAATGGCTAGAGGCATAAAATTCTTACAATCATCGATATAGAACTGTGCATAAGCACCTGGAACATATTGACTACCGGTTTTGGAATATTTATCCATATTTGAGAAATCCGATTTAAAGACTCTTCCATTTGCCAATAAATCGTTAAAACTACTTCCAGTTATTTTTCGTACAACATCATCGGACAAGGACAATTCATTCTTGACTTCTTTACGCAAATTAAACCCATTGAAAGTGAGTTGATCTTGACCAAAAGCAGTATCAGACTTCCAATCAATTAAAACAGGCGGATAAGGCATATGAGATTTGATTCCAGTGAGATTATACAAGTTTGTCAAATCATCCAAAGTATCACAAGGTTTTGTAATTGAATTCATGATACTTGCTTGTCGAAATACATCGAAATCAAAAGTGATATCCCAAATTTCAGGATTCACGAATGAATTCCAAATCATATTTGATACAGGACTATTTGGTAATAGATATTTTTTATCTGGATGTTGATCTGTAAATGCATACGTTGGTTCATTGATGATATATTTCTGAAAATTTAATAATTCCATTCTTCTATTTAGAGGATCTTTACTTTCTTGAGTTATCCAAAGACTTTGATCTTTGTTGGTGGTAAATTGTAGTTTGTCTTGTACTACCAACACGTTTGGTAGTACTGGTACTTTATATGAATTGGGAGGTACACAGACACCTAAACCCTGAATGGGGAGGACTAGATTGATTAAAATCACAAAACCTATCATTGAATTTGTGAAGTTTTTTAAACTGTTTGTTGTCTGTTGATTTACAATAAACAACCAAATTCAATAAAAGTAATAATGCTATCAAATTATTTTATAACTTCTGGATATATATTTAAAACTATTTCAATGATTTAGAAAGAGTTATTTAAGGTTGCATGTTAATATTCTAACAGTGCATTATGGTGTGGTCGACAAAGATACTAGAACAAACTGCTGCCACATCGCTAGATACTCCTGATGGGATCGCAATAGATCCAATCGATTGTATTAGTCGATTCGTATCATCTTGTACCACTGTTGTGGATGGGAAGAGGGGGGACGAATGATTTGTTGATGTTTGGATGAATGTTGACAATGATGAAGAAAAGTCTAATGAGGACATTGGTGGTTCCGAAGCTTCGGGATATGCGATAGGGTAGAAAAGTGGGGTAGGTAATGGTAAGACGGAGTATGGTGCAATGGGCGGGACGAAAGTTGATGAGGACATAGTGGAGTTATCTTCTGGATAGAACATGGGTGAGGTAGGTGGGCTAGGTAAAGAATATATTTCTGAAGGCTTGATAGTCCACCCATTCACACTCTCAGTTTTATGGACTGAAGGAGAAACAGAAAAAGGCCCATAAGCTTCCTTGGTCTTCCTCTTATCTTTTAATGAGCAATTTTGGCGGCCAGCAGTTTCTAAGTGAAATTGATTTCGATAAAAGGCTTTAACGTGTTCCGGTTCGTTTGCCCAAAGCCGGGCAGCGATGGACACCATACTCCTTTGATTATTTATACCCAAGCACTGGAGTATTCTTTCTTTATTCACTCGCTTGTAAATAAAGAAAGGGTTATCAGCCTTCTTTGGATTCTTGGCCATGTTTCGCTGAAGTTTCTTGGCCTGCCTACGCCTTTTCTCCTCCGTGCTGACAGTCTTGTACTTTTTCTTTGCAGACGTCTCGGAATCAGTCGAATTTCTTGATATCATGTTAATAGTTTTAATTTTCGTAAAAAAGCATTTAACTTTTTCAAGTGTCCAATTTATTAGACCGCCCGATCTGATACAACCCATCAAATCGTCTATTTGACTCTGAACTATAACATAGCAAACTGTAATATGATGTGATTTAGGGAGTGCATTTACTATTACTTATATTTATGCCAATATATAATGTTTTGCACTGATGCCCTTCGTATCACAGTGTCGAACCCATTACCGACTTTACCTTTTGTATGATTGTATGCAATCCAGTTGGATTTACTGCTAGTTTTGATATCATCAGTTAGCTTATCGAATTGAATGTTTCATGACTTCAACTTTCTACCGTTTTGATCAGTGAACCAAGTTTTAAATTTCTTGTATGCGGTGGATCAAAACTTAACTTTTTGTATCTGCATCGGTACAAGCGCCCAAATGATCAAAAAAATATAATGTTACTCGGTAGGTTCGGTACGATGCTTCCAATGTTGGACTAACGAATTGTCCAAAAAAAACTTGGAACTGGAGACACGCCGCGGGACCTGACATGTGAAAGATAACACAACCACCAAAATTATGACACTTAACAGTGTGAGCTGTACATGCTGGTTCTTACCTGGTACAAGTTTGATGACACATATAACTGCCTTGTGATGTCTTTTATACTAATGAATATTTTTATACCAACAACAGAATGATATTTGAAGAGTTTATATTTAATTTCAAGTGCTAATTAAATGTAACTATAAAGTAAATAGTTCTTTTATTGAATAAGGAACCAAAGTTGATTTTGATTCTGTTTTCATAATATTCCCCATTTGGCATTTATTTTATCAAATCACCATCTGCAATTGGAACAAGAATTAAATTTTTTTAAAACTTTTTCCCCATTTGGAATTTCATCAAAGTAAAAACGTGTGATTGAGTTTAATCCATCACCTTTTGAGTTTCATGTCCACTTTCCATCATAATGAATCATAATGAATCAATATTAACACTTTAATAAAACTTTGCAAGGAAACTGGTAATCAGAAAACTTTACAAATTTATTTTTTCAGATAAACTTTATTAAATTCATTTACTTACTCCTCAAATTGTTCCAATGGCGAATTCGCTCTGCTGCTGCATCTTGGATTTCAACTTGTAACAATTGATGATGTGAATGACTTTCAGACTATATCATTAGAAAATATCATTTTACCTGTCGAGCTTTTGAACGTGACAAAATATTCTGTAATACATCATGGTAGTCTAAATGTTTGGACATGATTGGTTGTGGTTCAATATCAACGGCATCCACTTCAATTAATGGGTCAACATTATGACCACTTAACTTGCGTTCAAGATCGGATACGAGATTTTCATCCAATTCAATCAATTCTGGTAAATGTTTGATAATATTAATTCTGTAAAGGTGTCCACTACGAGTAGCAATGGGATTGTTTCTTAAAATAAGATATTCGAGATTTTTTGGATAATCTACTTCATCAATCATTTCAATTTGGTTGAATTCTAAATCTAGTAACTGTAATGACTTTAAACTTGACAGACCCTGGATAGAAGTAAGCTGGTTATTTGCCAATGTCAAAAAAACCAATTGATCTAATTGTAATCCCACAGATGGTATTTCTGATATTAAATTCTAAAGTTAACATTATTGGACTGTACATTTTGCAAGTACAAGTGTGTGACATTTGGAAAAAGTCGACATCCAGCTAAACCTTTGATCTCTTGACGATCCAGTCTGATTCTTTGTAGTTGGCTGACGTGTGTTTTCCTTTGAAAATGTTATTATCTTCTATACCTTACACTTCATTTTCTGTTTGGAAGTCTTGATCCAATAAGTTCATATCAATGATCTTCTTTAATGTGATTTCATGTGGAATATCATTCAAGTATTGCTTTGCATTCTATCGTTTAATTTATTCAATTACTTTGGTCAAGCTGATACGTGATCCAACACGATAAGAAATAGTTGGTTTTGTAACAGTTGTTGAAGGCGACTTGATTGATTTTTCAGATGTTGTTCTAGTAATTTTGGAGATTGAAGGACGTGTGAGTGGTGGCTTGATGTTGGAGGTTGAAGAAGCTCGTTGAATTACTGAACGTTCAACTATTGGATATGAATAACAATCTGTTCACCTTTATTTGTTTGTAAATCGTTCATTGATTTCATTTTTGAAACTCGTGGTTTTATCAATGGTGATTGTTGTGGTTCTCCATTGGTTAACTATATCAATTAATAAGTATAACCTTCAACTACGTACTCTTGATCTTGATGAATATACTGGAGTTTTTTGTTTCACAACTTCTGTTTGAGGTTTCAATGGATTAGCAGATTGTATCTTTGTTCGCAGTGAGATAGGAACTCTTTCCTTCTTTGTAACTGGAGCTGATTTTACTAAAACTTAGAGCTACTGCATTACTTGATTTTTCATGAATTGATATCATGTTGATTTGACAATCAAAAAAACGCGACTGTGATTCTGAAAGTCTATTTTCATAAACTAGAGATTATAACATCACGAGAGTCCAAGTTTTCATTAATTATTACCATAAAAGAGCTTAATTTCGTCTTTGTTTTGTCCCTGATAATCTTTTTAATTTTTTTCTATTGAATGAAGGAAATCCAACTACCAACTGAAATCCAACTCAGAATCATTTCATTTCTTCCAGAACAAAATATTAAAGATACCCTTTCAAGAGTTTGTTTATTAAATCGGTCTTGGAATGTTATTGCAACTGAGCAACTTTGGGTAGGTTTGAATTGTGATTTATCTATAGAGAATATGTTCAGTCGATCGTAATAATATCCTGCCATTTGTCTTAGGTATCCCATAATTACTAAACTTTGTCAGGACTTTTATCCAGCTACAAATATGACTTGGGAACTCATAATACACACGAATTATTGGATTTCTATATCGATCAAATGGATAATATTGCTTCTAAAATAGGCCCACAGTTAGAAAAACTTTCAAATGAACTTGTACCTGAACAATTTCAACCTACAGATGATGCTCACTTACCAATCGAAGGATTTATGGCAAAAACTAACGAATTTCAAAATCGATTATCACAGTCCTTGTTACAGTTCCAGATTTGCAAAAAATCACATCAACCTATTTCAAATATTATGATACCCATTTATGGTAAAGGTTATTTTGTAAAAAAACTTTCCATACCAAGCTACGACCCAATTTTAGATATTTTACAAGCTATATTTCCATTCATTCCTAATTGTAAAAGGTATATTCATTAAATTGACCGTTAGCATTAGTTTTCGTCATCCAACACATGGACCAGAGTTTATCCCCACCTTACAACCTTCTCTCATCAAGCATGCCGAAAAATATTTTAATAAGTTGAATACCATCCAAGTAGAAGACGTTCATGGTGATGGTTGGCCATATCTATTACAATCATTAACTGATTTTGGGTACAACTTAAAAATATTAGAAATTGCTGCATGTTTGGAAAAAGGTGCATTTATATCAAAACGTGGATTGGCTACGGTATTTTCTCACCTACCCAAGTTGGAATGTTTGAGGTTGGAAGGAATTCCAATAGGATCAGCTGATTTTAGTTGGGGTGGGGATTTGGATATTACAGTTCTAACTGAACATTGTGTTCATTTAAAGGCAATATCGTTGGATTATTGCGATTTGACGTTGAATAGTTTTGTCAGCATTTGGAATAATTGTCCAAATTTGACATTTTTGGGAGTGGCAGGATTACAGATTCATAACATTCCTTTCGATTATGATTTAAACCCACATCATTCAATGCAAACATTGAGATTTGTCGATTGTCAGATAACAGATACATTGGTATTTATAGTTAATTTGACAAGTTTAGATTGAAAATGCAACCAAATCAGCTCCCAATCTTACGATGCTTCGATTGGTCTTTGAATATCCACAGTCATATGATCCTTGGTCCCCTTCCAGAGAACTTTCTGATATAGTTTTATTATCTTTGGCAAAGTACTGTAAAAAATTGAAGGTCTTGGCACTTTCCACCACACCCCTTATGACATTGGTTGGATTTAAAGAATTATTGTCAAAAACGAACTTACAAACATTAGATTTTCATTGGTAATTTAATTCAATTGATATTTCAAGTACATCTGTTACTGGCTCATTTGGCCAATTGGAGGACACATTTTTTAAAGAATTAATACCCTACCTTTCAAATATCCGAACTTTAAACCTTTTTGATCAAGTATTGATCACAGAGAAAAACATCATCAAACTTATCAGCACCAACCCACAACTACAATCACTCTCATTAAATGGATGCACAATCAGCATTACATTACTCTCATACATTAGTATCACGAATAACTCCATCAACTCACTCAGCATATGTGATTGTCCATTGAAATTAGTAGACGTCCTATGGTTTTGTGATGAATTAGAAACAGGACGAAAGAAAATTGATCGAGTATATTCTAATTTGGAAGGACTTCCGATTCGGAAACCATTAGTTCCTCATGATCATTGGTTCATGCATCAAGGTTTAGATATATTTTCACTATGGTCTAAAGCTATCAAAAATTCTCAATCTAATTCTTAATAAATATATTACATAGCTTCAAATTCAATGATTGCTTTAACCTGACCCAATTGTTTACCTGTTCAACCAACTTTTTAATTAATATCCTATACTTGTTTGGTACTGCATCTGATACTAATCGCATATGAGAAATATTATCTCTCATCTTGCCCAGCAATCGTAAAAATCCTGAGGAGTGGTATATATAGGACTGCAACAGTCGTTCCAGATTGAATATGTTCAGTTGTTACATCTTTATTGTCAGTTTCTCTAAATAAATGCATAATTCCGTAAATAAATGCATAATTCTGAAAGTAGCTTCCATTTGCTTGAATGTTGCTTTAATCAATGACTTCATAGTGATTGTTCCGTATCTCCAGTACTTATGCTTTGACGAGCAGTTAGTTATTTGAGTGGGAAAGAAAGGAAAGAGACTCTCCAAGGGATGTCGACTTTGAAAGTATAAGTATGGAGTAAGGAAACCCGAAAGACACTTCAGTTTTCATTAGAGAGACTTCATTATTCCACTCATCATCTATCGATTTCTCTAATTAAGCTTTTTTTGGGTGTTTCTCACAGAGGCATAAACAATCAATGCAGGATGCAGGAATGCTTGGTTTACCACACGAGAAATTTATCTTCAAACAAATAACGTTGTGAATCGTAAGAAAAAATATAACGAGAAAGGAAGTTGGTCAATCAATGAATCCAAAACTACGGAATCATTTGAAATAGTATTTAGGTTGCTTTATCATAGGTTCCAAAAATAAATTTGTTAGTCACCAGTCATACTAGTACAGCTGTGTAGAATCCAATTAATGATTTCATTCTTTTTGGAAATGGAATTACGAGATGGTTCATGAAGCTCTAATCATTATAATTCCGTGAATTATTTACCATATATATAAAAATGGGGGAAAACAATCCAAGCAATAAAATACATATTAATACAGCATCAAATAATCCTTTATACTACCCTTTTTAGTAAACAAGGATTACATGCTGATCCCAACGTAATAATTCTTATGATCTGAAGACCAGCATCAATAAGTTTGAATTCCATTTCATCTCTGTGAAAAGCAGGGCAGTTAGTCAGTAAGTGTGAATCGGTTGTAAATTCCATTACTTCATCACACATTATACATTTGTCGATGGAAAAAGGGTGAGAGGCACATAATAGATTTCTATTAATAGGTGAGTTGCTTCAAAATAGCTTTTGCCTTTTGATCCTTGCATTTATATATTTGCACTCTATCTAAAGTTTTGTTGATATAGATTCCCAGATATTTGTAAGTTACAACTATAGGGACAGGAAGTTTAAATGGGGTATTGTATTTGTGATTTGTGTATAATCATTTTGCTATACCAAAGGACTCTAGGCCCATTCAGTGATCAGGTTTAGCGCAATCTGATGAGCTGCATCCCCAATTGTTTACCTATTCAACCAACTTTGTTTTTTCTTTTCCAAAGATAGTCTTTCTCAGTACCAAAGAACCCAAATCAAATTCAATACATAAAGAATCGGAACCAGCAAGATGAATACTTTACCAGCAATATTATTTCTAAATGCTCCCAAACAATTGGAATTTGGAATTGATTTTAATTTATGGACCATTGGTCCAAAATTTAAAGGTTTAAAGGCCATTCCTATTGGAATTCATTTTGTTCATTATTCCTTAAAAGGTTTCTTCATTAAACTAAATCATCAGGATCATTTAAAACCGGATTTTTTCATGATTTCACTGAAAATGATGTATTTAAATAGTTTATTCACATTCTTAGTTGGTTGTATGGGTATGGTCAACAGATACTGAGGAATTTATCAAGGAGACGGATGAAGATCAATTGCATAGATATCGTCACAGTATACGTTTTACAAACTTGACCAATTAGATTTACGAGAATTTGAATTTTCATTAGGAGATTATCCAATAACAGCAGAACTGAATAATATTAATTTGTATGAAAAATGGAGATCTATGTCTGGATATATCAATAATAGACTCCTCTTTCAAGTATTACCCTCAAGTTTAAAGATCAGTTCAATGTCAAGTACTTCAAAATTTTCAAATGATTGGACAAATACTCAAAAACAAGATTTGGAACAAGTGAATCAATTACAAAATCAAGATATCATACCAACTTCTATTGAACAATTAAATTATTTGAATCAACAAAACGAAATATTGATGGATACTTCGGAATCAAATCAAACATTGGCGATGAATACTGATCAGGAAAATGAGAGAGATGATCAAGGATTGAATGATTGGATCAATTTTTCTGTAATTGATTTGAAACTCTCATTTCCTGTTGGATCCACTCCAACGGAAATTACAAAATACAGTTTAGATAAATCATACCTGTTTGAAACCATTTTGACACAGAATTATAACAGTAACTTATTGATATTGATGATAGATGAACATGAAATCATTGGGGAATTACAATTGTCATTTGTATTGTTTCATTTTGGTCAATTGTTTGATGGTTTTGAACAATGGAAGTTACTGGTTCATTTATTTTGTTTCAGTATTGAATCTATTCTGAAGCATGTGGATTTGTATATGAATTTTATCAGTAACATTAATTTGTTTTCATACAATTTAGATACGCTAAAATTTCAATTGGAAGAATTCCCAGTAGATTTTTTCAAAGATGAATTATCATCCACATCCTTTCTGGTCAGTTGTTTATCTAACCTATGCACGAATATAAAAGAAACGGAGAATGTTGGTTTAGAGAATCAGTTGAAGAAATTGATTGATTTTGTGGATAATCGATTTGATTGGGATTTGAACCATGATATTCGTGAATTGGATGAGGGTGAAGATGCCCCAATGGTGGTTGAGTTATCAGAAGGTTAACTGCAATATCATTCAATACAAGTTTAGCTTTTGTAATTATAAATGAATGTGTGAATCTTTGTTATTCAACCAGATGTAGTTTTTTTCTTTCGTGACATTTCAACTGGGAGATTAAAAAGGTATATTCCTTATGAAGTACTAAGCATTTCTGTTTAGGAATCCAACAATAACAAACAGGTTGTTTATATCTTGTGAGTTTGTACCACCACTCACATGACCCTTTTGTTGAATTTCATTAAATTTGTCCCAAAATAGATGAATCCAAACAAGGTAAATCCTGGACCATTGAGAAATTAGCATGAAGCGATTGTCATCAATAAATGGATGGTTCAACAGGATGAGCAAGTCAATTTAAAATGGATTATTCAAATGATTCAGTTCTTTCCTACCTTATTTGGTCCATTACTGATCATTATATCTATCATGTATATCAACTTTCCCAATTATTTTGTTCCTAAACGATCTTCGATATCAACTATATCATTACAAACCTTTCAAACGGTATCAAAAGATATTGATATTGATTGTGGTATTATAGAAATACATACTAATCTTTTCTTTTGTAGCGATCTGTGTAGATCCATTAAAATGGGGTGATCCTGTTCGATCCTTACATTGTCATCACATTTTCCATTCAGATTGTATTGATCCATGGTTATCACATTATTCAAACCTTTGTCCTCTCTGTAAACAATCTGTTTGTAATGAACATGATTTACTGGTATTGGAAACAACTTTGAAAGATTTTTGAAGTCATTAACGAATATTATTGTTCGTTGTTTTGTATATCTATACGTTTTGGATCCAACCAACGTTATAGGACCCTTTTTTATCTCATGTACAATATAATTAAATTTCTAACCTGAATCAGTACCATTTCGAATGTCTTGTCTATGATCTGATACGTAATAAGCTTTTCTTTGAATAGTTTAATGATTTTTTCTTCTGTAAACAGTTCAGTGTACACAGGATCATTCTTTGTTTCCTCCCTAATTCTTGTTTTCCTCCCTATAGACTAAGTTACTCTATTATGTTCTAATTTCATCTCAATTTTTAAGGTTAATTTACTGGAATACAATTGAATTTTTTATGGTACAATTCTTTATTGATCAACATCGGATTTTTTCGAAGATTGACGACTCTTTGATAATATATCTGATCGATTACTATCTTGACTTAATTGAGATAAAGATTTTTCAATCACTTTTGAATTTCGTTTAGTTGCTGGGGATACTTTGGTTGAAGAACTTTCAAATATACCTGAATTTCGTTTCAATTTTGTCATTACACTTGGTGGTGTGGAATTTTGTGATGATGACTTTTCTACCAATATTTTGGATGTATCGATTTGAGTTGAATTTTTTTTTGAATTTACATCAGTTGATATATTATCTTCTAGAGTAGAATTTGAACTTTTACTGGATCGTTTTGTTATCGAATATGATCTTTGTCGTTTTTCTTTTGAAGCTAATTCATCTTCAATCTTATAAACTCCAAATAAATCAGTACCATGAGTTGCTTTAGTATCATTAAATGAATTGCCGATTTTTGAAGTAGATAGTAATTGAGATAGATCTTGAGATTTTCTTCTTTGATCCCAGTTACGAATATTAATTGGTGGACTGTTTATTGGTTCTTCACACAATTCATTTTTCATTTTAAAATCATGATTTTTAACATCTTCCATCATAGTTCTTTCAAGAGTTTCATGTGATTTGATAATACTTAATCGTTTAGGAGAGGTATCATTGATGGCTTTCATACGATCATGTATTTTCATTGAAAATAAAGTATTAACACCCATAGCTAATAGAAAAGTATTATTTTTAAATTTGTATTTACCTGAAGCTGCAATGAAAATATTCCCTTTGGAATATCTTGATGAACGACCTCTTAATTTCTCCAAAGTTAATATTGCAGCAGATAACATAATCAACCAAACCAGAAACAATAAATAGTAAATGTATATGACTGAATGTTTCTCTTGATCTTTTTGATATTTAAAAAGTTTTCCAATGCCAGTGAATAAACCCAATAAACCAAATAATCCACATACTTGACCAACAAAACGATGAACAATATCAGTTTTAGATTCAACAGGTGAATCAGGTGAATATCTTTTCATGGCCATAAATCCAAGTCCAATTTGAATAAGAATGAAAAATATCATTGTCCAAGATATTAAAGTATGATTGGATTTCATATCAAAAGTCATTCCGTTTTCAAATAACGATAAACAATAGATTGATAGTACAATACATAATGTTCCCAAAGATATTAGAAATATATGTAATCGAAGCCAACGAGAGGAGATTTGTTCCTGAAAGGTTACTTTTTTACATGATCTTACTTTGTAGTATCTCGCTACAATAATTGCACCTGGGATTAAAATACCAATTCCAAGCACCATTAGCAAACCTATAAAAAAATGCGATTAGTTAACGTTTGAAATACCATGTAATTGGATCAATTGTAGATTGGTTAACGTTACAATCATTCAGTTTGAAAGATCGTTGACTTTGAACAGTTGAGATTTAATTGATAAATATTTATAATCTGTTCATTGTATCTAATTTGTTGTTTTGATCTGTTTGTTTACTATAGAAGACACAATGGTCCTATTCTAATATTTAGTTTGAGTCAATAAATGATTGTGATATGAATGATTGGTTTTGTTTTGATTGTTCATACCTATTGATGTAGAAGAGCAAAGAGGTGCGATGTGTGAGGGTCGTTTGCACTGAACTGTACTGTGAATTGAAATTCCAACATGCACACTTTTTTACTGATTCCTGTTACTATTTACTTCCAATATCCAAAGAAATTTCATTTATTAAGAGGCGAAAAATGGAAGTCCATTCAAATCCAAAGAAAGAAAATCTTGATCCAAAATGACTAAAGATTTGATTGAAATTCCATGGACAAAGTTACCAGAAAATTACTACATAAAGACCAATATAAACAAGAATGATTTCAATTATGAAATACTCTTGTCAAATTGGTCAATGATTTACTATCAATCCATGAATTCATCTAAACTACAAGAATTACTATCATCAAATTCAAATACTATACTTCAATCTATACCAATCTCACAATTATTTCCTTTTATTATCGATAGTTTAAAGAATCCAGAATTACAATTGAAATTCATAACTGGATATTGTATCATTCAGACTAATTTGATTATAGGTATTGAATTACTATGAATTTTTATTATATAGGTGATTTAAAAATCGATTGGGAATTCAAACTAATTCAATTGGATACGATAGGAACCTCACCAATGAATTTTAATCAAGTCATGTTGAATCATTTAATCAATCCACTTTGGAATCAGATATCCCTTTACCAATCTTGGATTGAATCATTAAAAAATTT
>MU621340.1:0-24375 GCA_025399215.1 Globomyces pollinis-pini | reverse complement strand
GTCCGTGGAGCATACATGGTTTCTGAGCGAGAATTGGCAATGAGACTTGGCTATCCATCACCCATCCACCCGGATATCGAATCTACTCATGCTGCATACAATGCCGGTGTTGAATTTGTTATTGAACAGCAAGCTCAATATCCAAGACAGAATGATTCCATCAAAGCACTCGCACTAGTGGTTGCATCACACAACAACCATTCTGTTGACTACACCTGTGGTCTAATGGAAAAGTATGGCATTCCAAGAAGTGGTGGTTGGGTAGCATTTGGACAATTGATGGGAATGCGAGTAAGTTTCAAGTCGAAACAGAAGCTAATGGTATAGGATGGAACTGCATATCGATTGGCCGGAAATGGATTCAAAGCATTAAAGATTGTTCCATATGGGCCTGTGGAAGTAGCCATAGCTTATTTACATCGTCGAGCACAGGAAAATGCAGCAATGATTGGTGCAATGAAGAAAGATATGAATGCCATTGCTTCTGAATTGAAATTTCGTGTCGGTTTACAGCAATAAATTAGCTTATGTATTACATTTCTCGTCATCTGTGAATTCTTGACTGTTATTTTGATTCCAAAATAAGATTACGTTCAATAAGCATCTATTAATAATTCAATTGTTAGAAAAAAAAAATTTAAGAAACTTGAAAGGTATCTATTAGAAGAACTCAGAGCACCCAAGCCAACGCGGCGTAACCAATTACTGATAGTAGTAAAGATGATTTACTTGTCACGGAATGGGAATTTAAACTTTGGGAAACGCTAAAATCAAAATCACTGTGTTTTGATTCCATCATCTTGGACTGAATTGATGTACCCATCAACATTGATTGATCAGGAAAAGTGCTGTTTCTAACTGCTTCGGGTAGCAAAGGGTTTTCAACAGCAAATGATTTAACACCTGGACCTTTGTAGCATTCAACCACCAGATTTCCAAATGAAGCTTGCATTTGTGTAGCAGAGCCCCATGGAATGGGACCTCCAGCCCTATTAAATTAATTTGGGTGATTTTTACCAAATAGATGTGCCCTCAGGTCCACTTCCCGCGTCCCAAATCCCAATCTGTATACGTGATGGAGTCACTGGGAACGATTTTTCCCCACGTGGAGTCATCCCTTCAACTGCTAACCGATCATTGATAGAATAAGTTCGTACTAATCTTCCATCAACACTCCATTTGATATACGTTGGGGTCCAATCAATGGTATAAGTACGTGGTCCAATCACATCTCCAATTTGATGATATGCTACTCTAACCAATGAGGTTTAGCTATTTTACCGTTTTCCATAATCTGGGATACCTTTATAGAACACGTTCGACTGTGCTGCTGTTTTATCACCTCCTACTACTTCAAAGTCAATTTCATCGCCTCTATCCGACATGGTAATAAATGTAACAATCACTCCTAACCAATTTAGAATGTGTAGTTACCATTAACAGGTAAGGCAGACATGTTGATTGTGAATTTTCCATATAGATATTGTTGAATAGTCGATAATCGACTACCAGTAGCTGGCCCACCTTCAGTTTTAATCAAATTGATTTGTGCCGAATTTGATGTTCGAATGACATTTCCGACATTATAATCAACGGTCATATCGCGGATGAAGTCTACTGGTCCTGATATACATTCTTGAGCTATTGCTTGGGAAATCAACAGAAATAAATTCAACTTCATGGTGATTGATTCAATTGTTTAGGAAAGTTGGTATCAACTGTTGTGCCATGGGAACTCTATTGAAACATTTCAAATCGTATAAGATCAAGTCTGTCGATTACATAAGTCTTTATGCAAATCAGCAAGTTATATTCATAAAATAGAAGAAAATCGATTAGGCAGATAATTTTGGACTTTAATTGAAAACTTGAGTTGTTGTTGGGTCCCCAAGTTTTTGGAGCTTATATCCAGTCTGATATATTTCAATTCAACAGTAAATATTCTTTAATATATATTTATTTTATTCTTTAATCAACTTCAATAATCGTAAAATGTCATGGATGTATTGCTTACCACAACTTTTAGCAACAGCAATCATTTGTTTGTAAGTTGCAACATCGTCCAATTCATCGCGAATAATGACCAACAATCGGAGCCAATCTTGAGGAGGCAAACTACAGATGGATTTTCCTGGTTGGGTGTAGCATGGTGGATGGGTATCGTATGCAAAGCTACGAAGTCCTGGACATGTCAATGTCATTTGACCTTGAACTAATGGGATAAGTTTATCTTGTAGACAACTCATGACACTCCAGATCCATTCTTGCCCACCAGTTGAAAACTTGGGTTCATTGTCTTTGAATTTTTGACAGTATTTTCCTCCGTACCCTAATGCATAACCATCTGGACCACATGTTAGACTTGATTCTACACACTTGGAATAGAATGAACAATCTTTGGCAATTGGAAGGCATGTATTGGAAACTGTTCCTGGGAATGCGATAGCTGCCACTGAAGTTAAGGTGATTAGAGTATTGAAAAGCATTGTAATACTGCAGAATTTTATTCTCCAAATTTATACATGAGATCCTGGCCCGTTTGTTTCAGATTGGACATAGGGTCGCGATTTTGATTTCCTAAAAAAGGAATTTTGGTCAGGGTATGGAATAACTAACTGGACTCGGCCGATTTTCAAGCAATCATTCAGCTATTGTTTCTTATTATGGTCAACCATAAAGGAAGACTTCGTTAACTATTACATTGAAATCACGAAACAACCTTGTGAATTACACAAACTTAAAAAAAAAACATTTTGGTGTTAAAGTTGATTGAAATCCCATGAAAAATATATGGGTTCTGAAATGTTTTTGAAATATGGTCAACTGAATGAAACTGTTTTTATCCAGTCTTTGTATCACATTTGTCCGCTCATTATCGCATTCAACCATCCCACTGACTCCAATTGTAAATACACGCTTTATGGTATTGTAACCCCACTAAAGTATAGTACTATGGAGGCATTAGTGATTCGAATGGTATATCAAGGAATGTAATCTTTGATACTGGTTCATTCCTTTCTTGGGTAAGAATTACTTGTACAACATGCGTTGAACAAAAGCATTCAATTGAATTTTTTGATGGAACAATTGTGAAAGGTGATTTTGGAATAGATGATATTAAACTAGGTGAATCTATCATTTCAAAGCTGATGATATTACAAGTTTCGAATATACAAAGTAATACTACCAATGAAGATGGAATATTAGGATTGGGGTATTTACAAGGATCAAAATCCTTGAATAACAATCTCCTTTTCCATACTAAATTAAAACCTTTTTTTTCTTATTTCATTTATGAAGGACAAATTGGTGCAACAATTACCTTTGGCGCGTTGGATACGAATAAGTTTGCAGGTCCCCTGCTCTGGACAAACATTATCGCAAAAAACAATGTATATTCACATTGGACAATTAAAGTTTCCAAAGTTCTGGTATATGATATTGTAGTAACTGATCTGAATTTAATGATTGATACTGGCACATCTGTGTCCTTGTTTGAAAATGAAATTGCAAGGTCAATCAACTCAGCATTAAATTTAACGCAAATCGATGAAGATAGTGGTTTGTATGGAATTCAATACCAAAATGGATGTCACCATTTGCCGATTGTATCATTTATGGTGAACAATCAGTACTTAGAGTTTTCACCAAAAGATTACATCTATCGAACAGTGTTTAACAATAGCTTTTACTGTATATCAGGCTTCCAAGTACGTGATGACTCTTTTTTACATCACAGGGTTATGGTCGCGATGCGATGGATATGGATGGCATACATGGTATAATGGGTAACATTCTACTTCAAAAATACTACACTGTGTTTGATATAGCAGACCATCGTATAGGGTGGGCTTTGGCAGACCGTCGAAACTTTACTAACTCAAGTTATTCCTACAATAAATACGAACTAGGACGTAGTTCCAATCTAGAATTGATCGGCAATGTATTCAGTAGTGACGGTCTATCACGAATGGACTCATACATTACTGTTGCTGGGTTCTTTCTTACAATATGTCAATTCTAATGTAAATAAAATTTCATAATTGCAACAAGTGACTTGTATTCATTAACTTTAAGTAACAGGAAAGACCTAATATGCTGATGCGAACAATGCCACCCAAAGAACCCAATGGAATGAGCTGAAAACTGTGAAACCATTACTTTGCTGAATAGAACCAGTGCGAACCATATTGGAACCAATTCTATTAGTTTCTGGGGATGGTGTCAAAAAAGTGGCATTTTTCTGAGATTCGGAATTATCACTGATAAAGCTACTTGAGCCGCCATAGCACTCTACAGTCAGTGACTGAAATACGGCGGTATATCGGTCATTTGAACCCCATGGGATGGGTCCGCCAGCCCTAAGGTTAGAGGAATCGGCAGAAATACCATTTTGAAGTTAACGGGGCACCACTACCTGCATCCCAGATCCCAAATTGAATTCGCGAAGGAGTAGATGGAAAGGATTTTTCACCTGGAGGTGTCTTTTCCGTGACAGTTAAAGGATCATCGATAGAATAAGTCCGAACAAGATTTCCATCAGTATACCATTTGATAGCTTGTGGAGTCCAATCGATAGTATATGTTCGCATGGCGGTCATGTCACCGATTTGATGCGATTGAAATCTTGTTCCAAAATCAGTAATTCCCTTGTAAAATACGTTGCTTTGTACAGCATTTTTATCGCCTCCGACAAACTCAAAATCAATTTCATCACCTCTATCAGACATTGTGATAAAAGTAACGACAATTCCTAACTGTTCACAAAAAATGGTCGTTACCATTAACGGGCAGCGCTGACACTTTCATAGAAAACCGCCCATACAAGAATGACTGATAGGTAGAAAGTCTAGTTCCAAGTGCTGGTCCACCATCCACTCTAGTCAAACTGGCATGAACAGTGTCTGAAGTTCTTTGAACATTTCCAGCGTTATAATCGATCGACACTCCGCCCAGAAAGTCGATTGCACCTGATTGGCAGGCTTGGGCAAATGCACTTGCTGCAAATAACACACAGGAATATGGAATAAACATTAAGTGAAAGTAACAATAGTTTGAAATTGTGGGGAGTAGTACTGCGCCTCTATAGATCTGTATCACCTTGAATCACACGAGCTGACCTTTGAGTTCATAGTCAAATTGATTGATTTGTTAGGTTTTAATTCTTCTTGACTGCTGCGATCGGTAAACCAATTATTCTTGCATCTGGTGCTTGGGAGAACAAAACTGGATTCGCGGTGTTGGTTTTTTGTCTTTTTTCATAATGTCAATCAGTTCCTTTCTTTTGAAGCCAACATCAGCATCGTTCACAGTCCTCTATTTTGGTGGGATCTATGGAGTTTTTCGTTATTCACCGTTCATTAGATCTGCTATTTTTAAACCAAATATCACCATTCCATTGTGTTCCATCGTCCTTCATTCAATCTGGATTGGTTCTGTAGGATCCATCTCATTTATGGAAGCTTGGGTCAAGTTTCAAGCCCCTTCAATTACCAAGGGTATCGCTTTGGATGTTGGAAGACATGTTTTCTCTGCCCTGGCTTTAGTGGAAAAGGTTTTAGGATTCGTGTCTATCTCCCTACATATTCTAAGACCAACAATCGAGCTGCAAGTTGTTCCTTCGATCGTCATTTGGTCACATACATGGTTCGTTATGCCCGCATTGTTACATTCTGCACAACTGATAATCAAAGGATCTAATCCACCACCATCAAAAGCTCATGTTATTGGAATCTTTATGGAGGTCCTGAAATTGGGCACACTAATTACAATTACGGCTCACAGTTGTTGGTCATTTTTAAATCAATAAAGTGTTTTGGAATAACCTAATTGCTCTTGATTTCATTCTCTCTCAAACAGAGCATGGAGTCGAATATACAAAGATCTTGTAGTGTGCTAGAGCTGGTGAGCTGTGTTGGTTGAAACCCGGATGAAACCAGGCATTACAAACTGTTTTAAGTGATGGGCTATCAGTTACGTACACACAAATACAAGTTCACTTCAAAAAATGTCAATTAATTTATCAACTGGTACCGATTTTGTCACACTCTATTTGAACGAATTATGCAAAGGTAGACAATGGTTACAAACTTCTGGATGTATTTTAGTTATCTATGGGTACTTTGTTTCGGTAAGGCCACTGTAATATAGTCTAACCGATAGAATAAAAAGTTGCTCTGGAAAGTGTTGTTATGGCATGGAATCTCGGGTTTGATGGCAATTCTGGTCGAGAGTTTTTTTGTAGCAAAGAAAGGTTGTTGCTCAAGTGAGAATTGGTCATTCTTGCTAGGATTCAATGAAATATCTTGGATTATACACGAGTATTCTACTGTAATTTACTCCGCCATCAAGCTGGAAACAATTTTGATGAAATCCAGGCACAAAAAAATACTACGTGGTATATTAGGGGTTTGCTTCTTCGGGTTCAGTGTATTTCGTGTTCTAAATGGTATTGCTCGTGTACAAACAAATGATGTTAATAATTCATTAACGCGGCAAGCTCACTCTGACGCATTCTTGTTTTGGGGAATTGCTGATATGGTAATATTGGTGCTTCTAGTAATGAATGCGATAAATATCAAATCGGATTCGTTTCAAACCAATGATCCTATCGTATCCACTCTATTCAAATCTTCTATTCCAAGATTATTGATTATTGTGATCAATACTTTAATTTTGGTGGTTGTTGGTTACACATATCGAGACCATTCCCCTAGCGGTATAGCTGAATTAGCGTGGGCCATCAAAGGCTCTTATGCGATGATCTTACTATTTGATATGCATACCACCAAAGATATGCTATTAGCAGCATCCAATGATCTTGTGACGTCCAAGAACACAACGGACAGATAAACTAATATAAATATTTAAAGTGCTGTGCTGTTTGACCGTCCATTGTTTTGCTTGCAGAATCAGATTTTTCACCCCAAACTTTCAATGTTCACCAAAATCATCAACCAAACGTTTACAAATAATCCTAATTTAAGCAACCTGATTACAGATGAAAAAGAGGTTGTATCGAGTTTGATCTGTCTGGGAAAGGGACTAACTTCTGGTATGACTAGTATTTGTTTTTATCTTGTAGCTTCTAAAAATTTTGAATTATGGGGAGATACTGAGTTCGAAGATATTGGAGATATCTCAAGGCATTATACACAAATGTCAAACGATCTTGTTTCCATGTTAAATGAATGGACCATTGGCCAAACTGCCCTTTGTGAAAAATTAAAGGATATTCGAACTATTTCTGATGGAATTGCTCAAATCAAATCTAAATTAAAGGCTGCAGAAGATAAATTGACTAAAGCTCATAAAGCTGGAAAACCTTATGTTGGGATCGAAGCTGAAAGGGATGCAATTGCAAAACAACTTAGAGAACAAACAGCTATTTTTGAATCTAGTAAAAGAGGAATGTTGTTGGAAGGTATGTCCGCTCAATTCAATGGCATTCTGAAGTTTTCACAAAAGGTAGTTTCAATGGTATTTCTAAATCTAAAGGCGCAACAATATGGAATCCACGGCAGTTATTTAACTTCCCAAATTCCACAGTTTAACTTGAGCCCCGGCGAAGCACTTCCAAAGTATCATGGTAAGTCGATCCCCAGTAATGTTAGGTCGTGATACCACCCATCAAATACAGCATGATTTTCAAAAGTCTTTGTTTAGTTTGCCAGGTACATCACCATCTTCTTCATCTTATCGAGACTTGCCTGTACCAGTTGCAACCTCTTCCATCAAACGACCAAAATCTCCTATAAAGAAAAAGTTGGAGGAAGATTCGGATGTATGGGGTTCTTCTAATAAAGTTGCCAAAAAGCCCCAGCCACCTACCAGAGTAACTCAACCTCCTTCAAGAATAACGAACGATGAGCTTCTTGTACAGCATCGTGTGGCCCCACCAGTTGTAAATCAACCCACGGATCTTTCAATTTCACCGCTAACAGTATCAAATAATATCCCACATCAGTCTGTATTCATGCAACCCAATCAGGTACCAGTTGAAGACATACATAGTTTAGCCTTACCAACACCAAAAATGAATCCAAATTCGATCAGTCAACCAGCGACCAGTAAGGATACGCTGGTTGGTCAAGGCGGATTCTCGACTATTGAAATGGAAAATCCATGGTAGAGGTTTACAATTATCTAATAAAATGCAATGATTATTTTATCGTAATCCATTCAGTGTAAAATAACTATCCTGTTCGTTATTCCATGCACTATTTGATTTCCAAATATCAATTTCTTAATTTCTTTGGTAAGTTGACGTTGTTTTATCTTTTGTTAAATGTCCTATTCAACACTCGTATTCACAGAGCACCCCAGGACACTTGCAATTAAACCAGCATCAAATATTTCTGATGTTTGTTTAACGTTCAAGGCCGAGAAAGATGGAAGCTGTTTGGCTTCGTTCACTCAGAATTCCTTAGATGGTTATGCACTACTTCACCAGAAAACAATTCATGGATGTGTTGGAGTGGTATCTGTAGATTCGGGTAACTAAATTCAAATCAGATTTATTTGTAGAGTTATTTGTTGGTGTCATCACAGAAGCTACTAGAGTAATTCGATTTCAACTCATACATTTTTATAGCAAGTCGAAATTGAAGGACACAATATCTTTGTAATCAATAAAGTTGTATTTCATTGTATTTCCAACAACAACTACGATACATACTTTAATGAACCAGAACGAACTTCATATCCTACAACGGAAGAATTGACAAATCCGACGGCAGCTCATCCTTGTGCTTTGTTAATGAAATATTTGGCTTCTGGATCGTTCTATTTTAGCAAAACATTTGATTTAACCAGAAATCTTCAAGATCGAGTATCAAGCTCATCACAACAAGATGTCACAGATACAATCGATCATAACTATGTTTGGAACAAGGCCTTATTGTCGGAATTAATTCGAATCAAACAACAGGATTTGGATCCACAAATTGCAGAAAGTGTGAATTCTTCTGGATTACTAGTTCCTATCATTCAGGGTTTTGTTGGTTGTGAAAACACCTTGATTGGTAAAACTAACAGCAAAATTGCAATTATTTCAAGGTATGCTATAAAGTTTTAAAATTCTCTATAGACTGAGTTCCAATCGCGCTGGTACAAGATTTAATGCCAGAGGAATTGATGACGATGGATTTGTTTCCAATTTTGTGGAAGTAATCAACTCGTTATATTAATTAATCTTAGACAGAATTCTTGATATACACAGGTTCATTAAAAAGCTCCTTTCTTCAATTGAGAGGAAGTATCCCTTTGTTCTGGGAACAAACTGGAGTTCAAGTTTCTCATAAAATCAAAATATCGAGAGGTTTAGAATCAACTATACATTCTACCCGAAAGCATTTTGAGGTGAAGCAAATAGGGTATTCTGACCATTTAGCAATTAATTGAAAAGTTTTCAGATATTCAAATTGTCAACTTATTGGGCCAAACAGAGCTGTCCAATGAGTTTGCACTGAATAATATGTATAAAACTGCTGTCTTAAGTTTGACGGATTTGCAATCTTCTTTACATTATCATGCATTCGATTTTCATGTTGTTATAAAGAGAGATCAATACGACCGGGTATATTTTAACATAGTTATTCATATTAGTTGGAGGAATTGGCTGGTCCTTTAAGACCTCGAATGAATCAAGATGGATTTTTCGTATTTGATACCTCCTTAGACACAGTCATTCAACGCCAGAATGGTGTTATTAGAACAAATTGCTTAGATTGTCTGGATAGAACAAATGTAGTTCAAACGTTTGTGATTCTTTTTCTTTACCTGTAGCCTTTTTGCAAAAGAGCATTTAAAAATGTTTACAGCCAATATGTCATTACGACTAAATGAATACGATTCTGCTAGTTTACTTGGTATTTTTCAATTTCTTATCGACAGCTGCCTTTAATAACTTGTGGGCCGATAATGGTGACTGGTTAAGCAGAATCTATGCAGGAACTGGTGCGCTTAAATCATCATATACTAGAAACGGTAAATCTACCGTGTTTGGTAAGTCAGCGTTAATTTAACTTTTCAGGACTGTTAAATGATGCTGCCAAATCTGTCAATCGGTTCTATGTCTCCAATTTTCAAGATAAATCCAGACAAGAAGCGATTGACATGCTCATGAATTCTTCTCTGACTATCAAAGCGCCAGGAATGGGGCATATAGATAAGCATCTGCAACAACAGCGCAGTCAATATTCCTCCACTTCAGAATTGACAGTTCTTTGTGGGACTTACAATTTCAATGGAAAGCTACCACATAATGAATCGTTAGAGTCTTGGTTGAGACCAGCTTCAAAAGAATTGGCGGATATTGTGGTGATTGGATGTCAAGAATTAATACAACTGACACCAGGAGAGGTTTGATTACTATATTCTAAATTATTTCAATAGTATATTACAGCGGATACGGAAAAATTGAAAACAATTTGGCAAGATGCGATTCTCAAAACCTTACAGTCATTTCCGAACTCTGACTACGTTTTGGTTAGATCATTGCATTTAGTGGCACTCGGTTTGTTTTTATATGTAAGACAGCCTATTGCTGCAAGAATGAGAGAACTCCAAACTGCATCGGTCAAAACAGGTTTACTTGGAATGGCAGCAAATAAAGGAGGTGTGGGGATAAGAATGAAAATAGATGACACCAGTCTGGTTTTTGTTACTGCGCACTTTGCTGCTGGTCAAAGTATGGTGGAGGAGAGAAATAGAGACTACTTTACAATTAACCAAGGGCTTAGTTTCAAAAATATTCATATATTAGACCATGATATGATATTTTGGTTTGGTGATTTCAACTATCGATTAAATGGCGAAAATTCAGAGGTTTTTACTATTTCTGTTTACCTTAGGTTCGAGAAATGGTCCAGAAAAAGAATTATAAATGGTTACTCTCAGAAGATCAGGTATGAGAAGGATCTAACATTAGTTAAATCAACAAAGAAGCAAAAGATTAGCATTTCCATTGTTTGAAGAAGGAGAAATCAAATTTGATCCTACATACAAATATGACAGTCAATCCAGAAATTATGACACTAGGTATGGCTACATTTAATGCTCACTCAAAACAGTGAAAAGGCACGAGTCCCATCATGGACTGATAGGGTGTTGTATAAGGGTGACGGAATACGACTATTAGAGTATAACCGAGGAGAGCAACTTATGTCGGATCATAGACCAGGTATGTCTATTTGCATTGACTATTAGTAAGGGCATTTTTCAACATTTCCGTGGTCCAATTCGATAAGGCAGTCATGTCTAAGTTGGAAGCTGAATTTAGAGGGCAAACACTTGAAAGATCTTCAAAGTCTCACTTACCTCCACCATCGACTGATAGTGCTAAGTGGTGGGATAGCGAACCAGTAATTGATGTTGTCGAGGTAAATGGTCCCAATCCATTCTATGATTTTGGCAGTACTAGCGCTGGACAGGAATCATTATGGGACAATCCTTTTGCTGATTTACCTGGAAATCCAGCACCAATCAATACACCTCCTCGCCCCACAAAATCTGTCCCATTAAACTTAATGGATTAGTTAATAATTAATTGCTATTCTACATTTTATTATTCAAATTCATGTTCTATAATTGAGTTAACAAAATTATCGGTGATTCCTTCAACTTCATCCCAAATCTTCAGCTCCAACTCAATCAAGAGGTCTTTAGATACACTAAGAGAATAATTAGTAAATGATGTAACAAATACTTTTCTACGGATTCCCATGGTTGAACTGTATCGGAGTATCCAAAAAACGCATCCGTCCATTTCTTTCGCCTGGAACGATCATCAAGTATACGTTGAATGCAATCCAGTGGTAAGATAAGACTATTATTATTAGCTGGTTTTGAAGACTGAATATGGGAGTGTTTGAATGGTGGGGAGTTGTGTATAAATATTTCAGATGCGTTTTCTCTATTAGTGCCAATATTTACTGCTGATGGTTCATTCATGGCTAAAATTGGTGATGCATTTGGAGAGACAGTTAATGACGAATGTGCAGGAGTATTGCATAACTCAATCAGTGGTACTTCTGGAGCATTCAATGAGACGTAATGTTGTTGAAGATTATCATGTAAGTCTATCCCACTTTTTGAGTCTTCTTCTATACTTTTTGAGTTTTCAATTTCTATTGTGGTTGGTATTGATTGATGTGAAGAAAGTTTGGCGTCTATTAAATTTACAGTTCTTTCCATATGTTGCTGAACGGAATGAAATACTGGGTCCAATTTGGCTCCCAATAACTCTATGATCTTTGATATCAACTCAGGATTTCTGCTACCCTCTTCATTCAAGTCTGACTTTAAAGATTTAGCATTATGTTTAGGTATCGATTCATTTTTAGACATTTGGGGGCTTAGCGTAGATGTATTTTTTGCTTTTAGTTTTGGGGATTTTGGTGTAATTGATTTGGCAGGCTTCTGTTGCTGTTTGAATAATTTCGATTCGGAAATAGGCGATTGGGATCGAACTTTATGTACTGTGCTTGATGACTTGAGAATTTCCTGTTCATTTGTTTTCTTTACGATTTTGGGTGATTTTTCACGTTCTGGAGAACTCCAGGCTACAGCTGGGCGTATGCTAGCACGATTGGGACTCACAGATCGATTAGATTTCGCTACTACTTCATAATTTGGATCCTGTTTTTGGCTCTTAGAGAGATAAGTCTGTAGTCTTTCTTCGATAAACCTATTGAAAGAAACACTCTTTTGTTCATCACTTCCCTTAGATTTAGGTTGTGATTTTAACTTTGAATTATCCCTCTGAACAGGTAAGGTATTTGAATACTCTTGTTTTGTATCTTTTTTACCAGGAGTTGCTAAAGCATTTAGTTTTCTTACAGGTGCTGCATCAAGTATATTGTAAAATTGCTTTGATGAGACCTTACTCGATTTTTTCGGTTTATTTTCATTTAATACTTTCAGTTTCTGAGTGTTAATAGTAAAATATACCTGTCGTTGTTCTTTTTTTAATATGGCTTTTTGTAGCCTAAGATCACTCTCTTCTCTCATTCGTTCTAATTCTGTTTGAAAGTTTTTCTTTTTGTAGACCAATCCAGTTCTCGTTTCATTCTGATGTGTGCCAGATTCGACAATTGGAACATAAAATTCCTTCTTTTCCGCCTGCTTCTTGGGAATTTCTACATGATTCACTTTGCTTTTGATAGCAGCATTTGAATTCAAAGGTTTCGTTATTGGTTTAGGAATTATTGTACGTTTTTTGGTGTTGTCCAGTACCTGAGCACGAATGATACTTTTGATGGATGGGGCATAAGTTTTTGGAACACTCTTTAGTTCAGTGTGAGCAGAATCTGGCATAATGTGTGGTTTCTGAATCAATTTGCTTGGTAGCGGTTGAGTAACTGTTACGTTTGAAGATTCCTCTGAAGCAGGTTTTAGATTGCTGCTAGATCCAGCATTTGATTGATCAGTAGTTCTCAATTGATTCAAGTTCTCTATTAATTGCTGGCCATTTCGAAGAGACAGTATTTTGTTAGTGATAGTTTTATGTAGTTTGGAATCTGGTAGTCGAAGCAGCTTCACTTCCTTTGCAGCTAAATCAATAGCAGATTGCAGTTTATCGCTTATCTGGTAAGTGGGAGTCGCTTGCATTCTCTCGATTGTAATGGCAGACATTGAATTTCAAAAATGTTTATTTTTCAAGTCACAATTTCGTGTTCTTGGTGGTAAATTGTTAGGGAGTCGACATGCAAACAATTATAGAATAGCTTGAGTATAAATGAGTATGTAGTACTGCCGTTGATCTGTTGATCTTAAATGAATAACATGGGATTATTTGCTACTATCCCAAATAAATATCCCTTGTAATACACTTGATGGTTTGCATGATATAAATTATGCTATTGCTACTCTCGAACATTGACTTGGATTTCTTATTTATCAACCCTTGTTGCGTGTTTTTTGTTTTTTTAACCAACAAGATGGAAGATGACAGACCAAGTATGTTTCGTTCAGAAACCATGGTGCTCACTCAAGTACTGCATCCTTTGCTAATCAAAGCTTTATATTCCTTTGGAAATTGCAGCTCAAACAGTAGCAGAACTAGGGGAAGTCGGTCAGTTGGAAATTAATGATGTATTGCGTCATCTCAACTAAAACTTAGCTCAACCCAACCGTTAATGCTTTTCAAAGAACTTTCGTCACTGAAATCAAGAGATTAAACGAATTGGAACGAAAATTACGTACAAATTCTTTTATTTCATACTTGCGTAGGTTTTTTGAAGAAACAAGCTGAAAAGGCTGAAGTGAGACTTCGTCCTGCAGAACCGCTAGCTCCTTATGCAAGAAATCGTTCGCAATTAGAAATCGACCAACTCGATGCCACACTTATTGAGCTTGAAGGTCGAATACTTCAGATGAACACTTCACAAGAAAGTTTAAATAAGAGATTCTTGGAATTGACTGAATTGAGACATGTTCTTCGCGAAACTGCTGTGTTCTTTCAAGTGGTTTGTGACAATTACTCATATGTAGGCGGAATCTAGAAGTGATGAGATGAATGCTGCTCATGCAGAAAACGTTGGGCTCTTAGCTGGAATGCAAAGAGAATCAATTGAACCAGCTGCTTCCACAGGTCAAGTTATCAATATTGGGTAAGTGTGAAAATCATCATGCATGTTCGGAAACATCCTTTAATATATGTGATGATTTGGCTAACCATTTAGATTTGTAGCTGGAGTGATCCCTAGAGCCAGAATGGGCATCTTTGAAAAGATTTTATTCCGTGCTCTTCGTGGAAATCTATTTATGAACAATGCGGAAATTGCGGAACCCATTGTTGATCCAACTTCCGATGCCACCGTCTACAAGAATGTATTCATCGTATTTGCGCACGGAAAGGAACTGTTGAACAAAATTCGAAAAATTTGTGAAAGTATGGGTGCAACATTATATCCTGTTGATGACCATCCTGATAAACGCCGAGACAACGCACTTGAAGTTATGACACGAATCGAAGATTTGAGACATGTTCTAGATAACACAAAAGCCGCACGCAAGGCAGAGCTTAGCCGAGTAGCGGATTCCTTAGATCATTGGTCTGTAGTTGTTACCAAAGAAAAGGCCATCCATCATGCAATGAACAAAATGAGCTACGATTTGAATCGAAAAGCTCTTATTGCAGAAGGTTGGTGTCCGAAGGCTTCCATTACGGCTATTCAATATTCTTTAAGAACTGTCACAGTAATATATCGAAATTGACATTTAGGAACGAACTGGATCAACCATCCCACCTATCTTGAGCGAAATACCAACTTCTCGTACTCCACCAACTTCGCAAAAGACCAATCGTTATACCAATTCATTCCAAGAACTTGTAGATGCGTATGGAATTGCCAAATATCAAGAAGTCAACCCAGGTTTATATACCATCATCAGTTTCCCTTTCTTCTTTGCAGTGATGTTTGGAGACTTTGGACATGGAATTATTTTGACAGCCATTGCTGGTTGGATGGTAGCAAATGAAAAGACACTTTCCAAGAAAAAGTGGGGAGAGGTTTGTGAAATACTTCTTACCTGTAGATGTTTGATATGCCATTTGGTGGTAGATACATGATGCTTTTGATGGGTATCTTCTCCATTTTCACTGGTCTAATTTATAATGATATTTTTTCTCGTGCTATGACTTTAATGGATTCCTGCTATAAGTTTACGTTCCATCCAGAATCTGGCCGTTGGTTAGGCACTAAAACTGAAACTTATGGCTTCGGTGTAGACCCAGTAATACTTTCTAAAATATTGATGTTTAGGGCTGGCATGGTGCTGAAAATGCGCTTATCTTTTCTAACTCGTATAAGATGAAAATGGCTATTATCTTTGGTGTTATTCATGTAAATTAAACGTTCACTCATATTTAGATGAGTTTTGGAATCACGCTTCAATGCTTCAATCATATTCACTTTAAGAAGCGATTAAGTATTCTTACAGAATATGTACCGCAAATTTTGTTTTTCTTGTCAATATTTGGATATCTTGTGTTCCTCATCATTTATAAATGGCTAACTCATTACCCAGACCCTTCTAAAGCACCAGGACTTTTAAATACTCTTATTTATATGTTCCTTTCTCCTGGTACTGTGGTGATGCCATTGTTCAAAGGTCAAGGTCCGATTCAAGTATTCTTGCTTTTGGTGGCATTTGTTTCTGTTCCATGGATGTTATTAGCCAAACCATACTATGAACTACAAGAGCATAAACGTACCACTGGTGCGGGATACACTAGACCACAAGCAGCTGATCAACAAGCTATTTTGGCTGAACAGGGAGCTCCTGCACATGTTGAAACCCACGGTGATCATGGGGAGCATGGAGAGGTAGAGCGATTTTTTGATAATGTTAGGAATTTGACTTTGGGGAAGCAATGATCCATCAAATGATTCACACTATTGAATTTACTCTTAGTGGTATATCGAATACTGCATCTTACTTGCGATTATGGGCCCTATCTTTAGCTCACGCTCGTAACTACTTATTATTTTGCTAACTGGTAGAATTATCCGAAGTATTATGGGATATGATGCTCAATCCTGCACTCAATTCTGGAAATGCGATTGTTATCATTATTGGATTCTATATGTGGTTTTGGTCAACCGTTGGTATTTTGATTGGAATGGAAGGGTTATCAGCTTTCTTACACGCTCTTCGTCTTCATTGGGTCGAGTTTCAAAACAAATTCTATGCTGGTAGTGGTCAACAATTCTTTCCATTCTCATTCAAGTTGCTCATTGAAAACCAAGAGAACTAATAAAAGAATTTTTTTAAACCTATCTAAATGGTTCAGCAGCATTTCAAAGTGTTATAAACGGTAGAGATAGTACATTAATATCCCACATCTTCGATATACCTTAATAGAATTGCAAAATTGATCTTGTACAATGTCATCTTCCGAATATTTGAATTACTGTTTCGTTTGCAAAATGAATGGTAAACTTTTTTTTTGTTCAAAATTCAATGGATGATGACAATTTTGATGGACTAAAAGTATTGTTCAACGACCCTGAAATCAATGTGGGAGATTTGGGTGAAAGTATCCCAGTGAACTTTACTGGCATGAAACCTATCACCTTAAAAATACCCAGTAATTTATTCCTTTGATTTATACTAGATGTTGAAAGAAAGAATTCGCTTTTATTTGCACATCATGTATGGAAAGCATCTGTATTGGTATCAAAAACACTATTGGAGATTGGGAATTTGAAAGGGTTGGATATTTTAGAATTAGGTTCAGGATCAGGATTGCCCTCAATAATTGCTTCCAATTTAGGTGGAACTGTTACTGCATCCGATTATCCTGATGAAGATTTAATCAAAATGTTAGAGTTAAATTTGAAATCCAATACAACTTCATCATATTCCGTCATGTCGCATATATGGGGCGATCGTGCTAAAGATTGCTTGTTTCCGTAAGAATCGTTATTCTTTTGTATGGGTATTAATATCTATAGTTCTGCTATGCCTTACAAACAATTTGATATCATTTTGATGGCGGATACATTATGGATGAAGGACCAACATGAAAATCTATTGAATGACTTGAAACTACTCTTGAAGCCAAGTGGACGGGTAATAGGTTGTGCTGGATTACATTCTGGAAAGTCAACATTTCAAGAGTTTTTTCAAACAGCAGAATCAGAGACATTTGGATTCAAATGCTTATATTGCCAACCTTATCGAATTCCTTCTGTTGTAGGATTAGCTGAAAATGAAATATGGGAGCAGGTGGGACCTTCAGAAATAATTCCCGACACTGTCTATGATCGCCAATGGTTCCTATTTAACTATGTACTGGAATTCTCCAACAAGCTGGATTTAGAGATTTAGTTGAAGCATACAACGTAAGAGCTTATAGATTACATAATATACTAAAATCTACTTTTGCTTCGAGTCAATCGCATTGTAACTGAAACAACAAAATCTATTGAATATCAATGAGCCAGAAGTATCTGATACAATGTTCAACGTGTTCCAGTGAAGGAAAGCACAATATCTTATGAGTCATCTGTGTGTTGTTCTATAAAACTTGACCTCAGAGTTTAATAACTTGAAAAATGCCAAAACTCATTGATGCCAAAGTGATTCGAGATTGTTGTAAGCAAATATTCAAACCAAAGCCAACTACAGCCAATGTTCACTGGGTTGGATTCAAGAATGGAACTATTTTTGTGATTAAGGAGGATCCAAATGCTTCTAAAGACTCACTTATTGGATTAGCTAACAATAGCATTGCCGAATTTGCTGGGGTTGGATCTGGCGCTGGTTCATTTTTAGGTGATTTTGCAGCTCATCAACAGTTGCCTGCCTTTCCTGATGGTAGTGTGTGGATTGTTACATTTGACAGTCCATCAATTATGGGCTTGGTTGTAACAGAGGAAGGCGAAAGTATGTCAGATTTAAGTATAGGTCTTCACGGGAGAAATTATCGTGCACTCGATGCTGACAACCCTGTTGTTATAGCAACTTCACTGGATGAATAAATAAATTGTATTGTAAAAACCAATTGGAAATAAACAAAATTCACAAATTGAACTTAATGTAACTGTTCATGTTCCAGAAATCTATTGGTATTCCGTTTATTTATTGATAATTCATTATGGAAATTATTGGTGACGATCATTATTGTTGATAATCCTAGTATTTATGTGAATTACATACATACCTTCTGAATGCACCTCTGGAAAACGTACTGATTTTGTTGTATAATGATGTTTTCTCTACCCATTGACTTACATTATCGACATGAGGAGAATGCCGAGTATTAGTCTGCTGTGACTTGTAACATTCATCAGGATAATTTCTATTTGAATATGACATTGGATCACCGCCGTACTGGTTTGCATATCGAGCGTTCCAGTGGTTTGTTCTTTCACTCTCATTTACTCTAAAGTCTAATGTATCTAGACATCATAAAAGTTACCTGTGTTAATATTGACATTAGAATAATTTGATTTGCTTTTATCCGTACAAAGATCGAGATGACTGTTGTATGATTCTTGCATGGTGTATCGTCTACTATGCCTACTTGTTGAATTGCGTCCAACTTCCTGATACGTATACTGCGGTGCCCTATCAATTTCATCCAAATCTCTGGCACGTTCCTTGTAATAGCTCTCTAAAGTACTTGGCTCTCTATAACTAGCAGAGTACGTCTCATCGAAATGATGATTGTATGTATTTGAAAGCGGGACTTCTAATATAGATGATTGGATAGGGAATCGAAACTGGCTCTTGTTGCTACCTTGAAAACTGTCTTGGTTGTTTTTAGATCCGTATGACACTCTTGATTGATTATCATGGGTCGATCGTTGCTCTCCTAAGGCCAAATCATCCAATCGCAGATTTGAAATGCTGTATGAACTCTTTGAATATAAATGTTTTTCATTCCTGACACTCACAGAGTCTTGGGAGGTATTAAACCCCAAGCTTGGGAAATTATCCTTCAATTTCTGTTCTTCGCAACCCCACCGTCGATTGTAACCATGTTTTTCAATTGAATCGGATTTTTGTTGATGAAATAACCATTCCTTTTTGGATTTTTCGAGCATGGCCCGTTGCTGTTTAAGCAGACTTTCAATTTTCAATATATTATCCTCTCTCTTTAAACATTCTTCCTCCTTTTTACTAATTGCAGATTCGTATTCATCCAAAAGCTTTTGTCTAACCTTCAAATCATCCACTTGCAGTTGAAAAGATTGTAGATTCAAGTCTGTTTGTATTCCCACTTCTTGAATGGATTTATCTACTTTTAAAATCGAATCAGAATAAGAAACAGGTTGAAGATTATCTAGATATTGTTATTTGCAGTAAGCATACAATTGTTTATCGTTCTGTTGACGTGTTCGTGAACGACTAAAGTAGTATCTGGTTTCACTAAGCTAGTACAGATCTCCTTTTGTTTTTCAGTACCTGATGATTGTTTCTGGATTGTCTGATTGATATCGTTTCCAGTTTCTAACCCAGATTCTGGCATCCCCTGTAATATTTCTCGCCTTTTTCTATACGCAAGCAACTAAAGGTCAGTCCGATGATTAAATACTCTTTCTTTGGCTAGTTTCAACTTTGCGTCTCTATTGAGTGCCAACATTTGATAAATTAATTAGTCATGTCAATAAACTTTTCACAAACCCTTCCAATCGATCAAAAGCGAAGTATGGAGGATGCAACGGTTTACAGTTTAAGTTTATTTATTGAAGTAAATTAAAGTCTTTGAAGGTCAGTTTGTTTTTTTCTTGTCCAATTTTAAGACTCAAAAGCAAGCAATTCACCATTGGGTAAATGAAAAGATACTTCCCAAAAATCATATCGGATACAGTCGCTGAGTGGTTAATTTCTTGTCATTACTTATGAGAAAGGACGATTGGTACAGCAGGACTATAAGGACAAAACTCGTCATTAATATATAATCCAGTTCTACCCAATACAGATAGACAAAAACTGTTCGATTCAAGTTCGTAATGGATTGTAAAGTGAACGCGATCTACTCCAGCAACATTAACGACCACATCACATTCTGGATCAGACCCAACAGATACTGCCAAAGATTGAATGACAAAAAAACAAGCACCTTGTAGTTTAGCAAAACCGGCAGTAGGCAGGACATCAGGAGGGGTGTGTTCACGTAAATGAGCAAAAAACCTAAGAGATCAACGTCAACTGCAGAAGAAATACCTAAAATTAAGTAACAAACAGATACTTTTTTTTCGAATCAGAGTGCGAGTGGGCGAAAGCAAAAGGAGAAGGTCCCATTCGAGAAATAAAATCCGACATGAAAAGAAAAAGAAAGTTGTCCAAATGTCTACATACGATACATCTTCGTACCAGAACTTTATTCAGGATTTCATCAACGACAAGGATTCTAGAATAGCTCAGAATAGTTATGCTCATTTACTGCACCATGAAATGCCTGATTTGTCCGATTTAGACCAGTTGGAATTGGAAGAAGAATCACAGTACTATGATCAAAACCATCCAGAAGACGATTTACTTCAGGATGAAGAATTTCATGTTAATATGCAGAAATTAGATGAGGAATTGTCCTTACTCAACCTATCCTATGATCAACAAAACTATAATACTGATCATGACTTTAATAACATTCAACAGAGTCCTAATCATAGAATGGATACTCCAAATAATGATAAATTACAAAGTACTGCTCTATCGGATGGTCTTATCTCAATTTCAAGCAACGTCGCTCCTAACTCCACAATAACTACTGATGCTGATATACAAGATTATCACAAATCAATTACTCGCTCTAATTCAGTTGAAACTGTCACTGAAACTCCAGTGGATATTCAACTTAAACCGAATGATAACGATTCCAATATGTTCACACAACCAAGATTGTCTCAGACTTCAAACGGTTAGCTTAATATGCGTTCTAATATGTAGATATTAGAAACTATCAGATACCCAGAAAAAACTCGTTTGAAGGATATCTACAGAGCCCACTGCAGCATGGTGACATTGTTCCAAATCATGTTCATGGTTTACTCCTAGATGCAGAAAATGAGTCAAGAAGTTTACGAATTTTAAATGAGCGGTTAGTAATAGCCAATACCGAATATCAACAAAAGATAGGTAAGCTAATATTTCTTTAACATCACAGATAGATTAGAATTAGAAATGGAAAGAATTCAATTTGATAATCAAAAATCAATAGAACAGGCAATTCAAAGCACAATACAGAGTAACATAGAACGACAACAGAAATCAGACGAAATCATTTCAAAACTGAGAGATGAATTAGAAACATCCAAAAAATCAGTTGACCATCTCACAACTATTAGAAGAACGATTGAGCGGGAAAAAGAACTAGATATACTGGAAATGAAAAAGAATCTACTATCAGAAAAAGAAAAAACTTTGTATGAGCTTCGAAATGAAATGGCTCAACAGAGGCAAAGGCTTCAGAGTGATTACGAAAGACAGATAAACGAAGAGCGTGCAAAATCGAGAGATACCTATGCGGAATTTAAGCAATTTCAACAGGATATCATTGGTGTTCTGTCTCCAGTTGTTAACATGCCTCTAGAGAGACAGTCAATATCAGCGAGAGTAGTTCTGCAAATGGTGGAAACAGTTGTTGAGCATACGTCTAAAGTAACAGCTCAAATGCATCGTCAAATGCAATCAGAGTCACAGATTCAAGAACAAACGAATAATGCTGTGCAACAGATGGAAATGCAACAAAAAGATATAATCCAGCAACTTGAGCAGAACCATAAAGAAGCACTGGACTCTTTGATAAAAGCACATGAAGATAATATTGCCATTCAGAATAAGCAATTGGTAGAAATGGAAAAGAAGTACCAGCTGCAACTAGAATCTGCAAAATCCAATCAAAAGTTTGAATCAGAAAACTACGAACGATTATTACATGAATTGAAAAAGCAGCATCAAATGGCATTTGAAACTAACTCAGAGACATATCAGCTACAAATAAACAATTTAAAACATCAACTTGAAACCCTTCGGGAAACTCTGGAAGCTGAACATTCAAAAACGTTACAAAATCTTTCACAAGCCTTCAAAAAGGAATGCACAAAAGCGTATGATAAAGCAATTGGCAAACTCAAACATGAATATGGTCGACTTGAAGAAGACTTGAATCGTCAGTGCAATATGAAAGTGGAAGCACTTGAGACAGAATTGTCCCGGACGAAGAGCAAATGTAAAGAAAAGATCCAATACCTACAAGTAAACTTTAAACGATTCATTTTTAGAACCAACTAAACCAGACAGAAACACAATCAACTGCTGCATTTAAACAAAAATATGTTGAAACCTTAAAACGAATGAGAGATGAACTGGCCAGTAGTAAACAAAAAAGTTGGGAAAGACTTGAAGAAGAATGGTCCAAACGAAAACAGCTTTTGAATGGAGAATGGGAGAAACGATTACAACTTGTTTTGATACACTGTAAGAATCATCATCCACAGTGTCGTTGCATTTCACTGTTAACTCCTCATTCAAAGTCTCCCAAGACAACTTAATATAATATAATCAATACTTATCTAGGTATATATCGCTTTAACTTGATTGAATAATGTAATTTGTATGTATCAAAATAGGTTGAATAAATTAAAATGGAAATGATTATATTAAGGCTTAAAATCATCTTCCCATTCGGTAAGAAAGTCCTTAAATTGGCTGGGTAAAGCATCCGAATCCAATGCCTGAACTTTTTGAAAACAGTCAACAGCATTTTGGAAATGATTTAAAGACGCTTGATCAATTTCAGTTTCATCTGCCGTTTGATCTACAATGTTACCCATATGAACTTGAGTTTCCCCCAATAAAAGTAAAATATTGATTGTTGGTTGATGGGTAGATTCCAATTGTTTTAATGCCTTTGTAAAAGAAGCGATTGCTATAGAATGTTATAAATGATATTGAATACCTTTTGAGAGGTATGATTCAATTTCGGATCGCTCAACTGATTCGTCACCATCATCCGATTCGTATTTTTGAATGAGTTCATCAGCTAAACACAAATACCCATTACCTAGTCCAACTTGAGCTTCCACATTATCTGATTCAACTGTCGTTTTAGATTTAACTTTTTGTTACTATTCAAAATCGATTTCCAATTCTCTGCATTGAATTCAATCCACGTTTGTTTTTCATCACTATCTTCCAATGTATCCACATGGTTATGAGAATATTGTGATATTTCAAGAACCAAATCTCGGATCTTGGTCAAATCTTTTGAAGTATAACAACCAACTAGATTTTTGAAGTATTTTTTGAACTCTTCAATCACACTGTCTGATTTATCAAGGCTTGCCTAGATATAAGTTTGAAAATGATATAACAGATTGAATTAATATTCTACTGATGACATGTAAACATTCAGGAGCTTGTTCCAAATCCAAGGCCTTTTCCGCCATCTCCATGGCCACATCCAAGAAACTTTTTGGGTCATCTGAATCAATCAGAGATAAGTGGTACAATGCGTTAGCATATGTTAAATAGAATGAGTAAGGCAGAACGGGACAAGCTTTGATTGAGTTTTCCAACAACTCGCGTTCTTCTTCATCTGCATTTGGAATGTCTCCATGTCGAATTCGAATCATTTTATCACATTCATGAACAACTCCTCGAAAGAGCATCACTGCTTGCTCAACATTGTTATCGTCTATTTCAAGAATCAACATAATTGATGACTTTACTTAGTTGGGCTAATGCAGAATCGTACAACTGTGAAAGCTCTTCCACATCGTTTTGTCCCTTGACTTCAACTACCAAAGTATCTTCATCTTCAACTGCAGTTTCCGCTAATTTCGCCTTCTTTGATTCCTCAAGCTTCGATTTTTTCAAACCTCTTGGTCGTTTCATTAATTTGGTGGCAGACTG
>MU621339.1:0-20997 GCA_025399215.1 Globomyces pollinis-pini | reverse complement strand
TTTTTTGAATTCCTATGTGAAATTGAAGCTTTTGTTTTCCATAGGATTGGGAGTGACCGTGTAAAAAGTAACATATGTTACTTCGGTTAAAAGCAGACTTTAAACCAGCTAAATGAACTGTTTCTTTAACTTTATTTGTTAAAGTCTCTTATTATCCCATAGGGTTAAGTATCGCGTTTGAATGCCCAAACTACTTACAAAATGGAGAACGAAAGGTTTATACTAATGTTGGCCAAAATCATGTCTGCTCGGCTTGTAACACTCTTTGGACAAATTTGATGACCTTCAAACATCAAGTTAAAAAAGAAACAATTACTGATAAAAATGGAACCAGAACTGTTAAAAAAAGGAAATTAAAACCTCCGCCAGATGTTACATTCCGCGAAAGGCAATCGATTACTGATATGACATCTCAAAAGCCCACCCGTTTCGTTCCACTCATCCCACAACCTTTCGAAAATTGGTCTTTCGAACCAAACTTTATTCCCGAATGGTATATGGAACCGATAAGACAATGTCTTTTGTGCCACACGATAACTGCAAAAGTCTTAAAAACCATTGCAGACAAATTTGATTTGTGTGACAACTGTTACAGAAAGAAAACCCCCAGCCGGTTCAAGTTGCACAAGAGGATAGTAAGTACAAGTAAGAATGGCAAGCCATTAGCAAAATGGCTTGCACAAGAAAGATTCTTACATAAGGCAATTGTTCCAATTTCTGGCACATTAAATTTGTGCAGTTAAAGCAAGCAATGGCGCTGCCATTAGAGGGTTAGAGCTTGTAAAACACTATATTGAATAATTTAACTGCAAATAAAAGAATATATAGGTTTCTGAGTGACTTGGTGTTAAAAGAGTTTTTCCCCTAAGTCCCTTCCTTCACCACCATATTGGGGGTGGCAATTTTTATCATTTAATATTGATTTTTATCACCAAATGAACAAATTCCATTTTACCTACTACTTTGGGGGTGGCACTTTTTGCCCCTATATATATATATATATATATATAATATATAGTATTAGATTTCCATTAGAAGAAGAAGACGGGCAAGCCCTAAACAATGATGGAACGCCCCATTTTATCTACGCATATAGCATTCCACTTGGCACGTTCATAACCCTAACCCAGATATTCAACACCAAGCATACCCCCACCATTATCTTATTTTAAAACGGATTTTATTCTAAAATTTAAATCTAAACGTTATAAAAGCTCAACTATTAAGGTACTGGAGGGAAGTGGACGTACATATATTGTACCGGACAAGTAAAAGTGTTTTATATTCGTGTAACAGGTTCGTTTCATATACTCAAAACGGATGGATGGCTCCTTTGTGTGTCATTTAAATAAATTCAATAATAGGGAGAAGGACATTCTCTTCTGATCAAAGTGCTTCGAGCATAATGTACTAGTAACAGTCTTAGTTTTCCACAAAGAAACCGTTATGGCCTGAAATTCTTGTCGTAGGTTTTATTAGCTTTTAAAGTTCAATAAGACCGTTTCACACACTCAAAACGGATTGATGGGGTTTTTGATTTTTTAAGAATCTTTTCTCAATGAATTAATCTTATTCTTGTTCATAGAAGGACGTTGCAATCAAACCGTACAGGGATTTCTGGCTTTGCAAAGCGAAATTATTTCTTAAGGTTTTGAACAGTGTCTTTGTTAAGTTCCTAAATTCATTCCGTAGGGTGGGAGCCATTATCATTCGATTCATCAACAATCTTTTCAAATGAATTAATAAGTATTGATTGATTTTGATAACAGGAAGTTAGAATAGATTGTATAACTTGAACATGATGTTCACGATGTTGGAAGAATACGAAATAAAATTTACTTTTATATAAAACCTTCGCAAACTGCTCGAATGAGGAAACATTGGTTGCATCTATACTGATATCTAAAAAATGGCATAGCCATTCGCTAGTAGAATACCGTGTACGGGATCATACATCTTTCGAATACGGAACTAATGATGTGCATATACCCTACATAACTGCTCTATTGTCTTCTCTGCTCCCTAGGTAAAAATTACGCGTTTTGCGACCATATTGCCAAAGCGGTTGAAAATACTTACCATAAACTGTTACAATCATTATTGCATCAAAACTCAATTTCTTCCAGTGGCTATCAACTTCTTTGCATATCAGGTTTAACATGGTCCGAACAGTTTGATTTTAACAAGCATTGATAGGATATGTTTGTTTCTTCTATGAATGTGATGCACTATAAACACTAAATGTAACATAAGGAAGTGAAAAAACTATCTCAATCAACAACAAAAGACTCTCATGGAAGTATGGAATAATTTTATTTGTATATCTTTAACCTCTCCGCAACAGCTAAAGGAACCACTTCCAAAGACTCTGCAGCTGTTGTTAATTTATCGTTCTCCACATCTTGTGGTTTGACATTCTTTGCCTTAACGTCCACTTTCTCAGTAGCGACAAAGGATTCAGAACCTAAATATGCATCATCCGGATTATAGGATCTACATTGATTCAGTACTATCTTCAAAGCTTCCTGTCCACATTCTTCTGCATTGGCTCGACGATTGAACCATCCTGCAACACGGTAATGAAATCGGATAAATCCACCACGATAAGCACTAGGAATGAAACCTAACACTGGATATTCCACAGATGGATGTGGTAAATTCACATCGTCAAGTGCAATCTTGTCAGAAGCCATTGCATCTGGCATTACTTCTGGGACCACTTCGATGGGTCTGGATGTATACGAGCCTTCAATCACTCCATACAGAATATGTTTCCAAGCATTTGGCCCAATGGCAATCAAGCTCATGCTTTGGTCATACTTGACTTTCTTCAAATGTGGATACATTTTATCATACATTACTTGCTGTTTATCAATCATTGACTGTTGTGAATAACCGGCAAACCAACTCTTTGATTGAACAGCAACAGGTCTGTTTTCCTCAATGAAAGATTCTTTTGCATTCCAGAGTACCTCCTTGACCTTATCTACAATAAGAGAAGGGTGATCTTCATCTATCAAATCATAATCCAACGCTCCAGCATCAAAGACAGGTTTTACAAACTCTTCAAACCAATATTTTGACCAACCTGTCGGTTCCAAAAACACAACTACCTAATAAATTATTAAAACAAGTTTAATACTTTTCTAGGCCTATCATTCCAAGGTGCGATTTGATTTGCAGCTTGAGATGCTTTTGAAGTAAAATCTTGGATGACTCTGTCCTTTGCATTTTGATCATATATTCTTAGTCCAACAATGGCTCCGACGGAAGTCCAGAAAATACTCATGTTCCTGGAAGGTGGTTTCGGGAGTTTGAAGAACGACATTTTTGATTGAATAAAATTGGGTTGAAAAAGAAAATTTTGAAAAACTTCAATCAACCTACCGTGTGATTTTTTATTGGTAACAGATTATGGACCAATGGGATGCATTATTTTATAAGAACAATGTTGTATCATTTATTACGTTCAAAACTCGATTTCAGCTTCGGATGCTTAAACAGCGTAATCAGTGTCCAATTCACGTTCACTTTGTTGCTTTGAAATACTTGCTGATCCTTCCTTCTCTTTGTTTTCATCAACATCGACCTGTGTAGTATCAGATTTGTTCGACTTGACACTTTTCTGTAATGCCTCAAGTTGCCACGCCGGAATTGCAGGTGTTGATGAGATAGGAGTTCCATTGACAGAAGATGGCACATAAGATTGAGCGAGAATATTCAAGGGATTAGTTAAGTTAGAAGTAGAATTTGTTGAAACTGGTACATATGGCTTAGCCAGCACATTCAATGAACCATTTAAGATAGAAGAATCAGTCTTTTCTTTTCCATTTAGAGACTTCTCCAATATGTTTTTGGAATGAGTTGAATCGATTTTCCTTTCTGATGAAGGTATGGTATTAACCCCAGAGTTACCGTCCACACTTGATTCATTGCTTTTTCCCTTTTGGTTTTTCTGTAATGCTTCAAGTTGCCAAGCCGGAATTGCAGGGGTTGATGGAATAGCAATTCCATTTACAGAAGCTGGGATGTAAGGTTTAGCAAGCACATTCACAGAATCATTTGAACTCGCCTGTGGTGCAGAATTTTGATTTGATCCATTTGAATGGATATTTTGAGAATTAGCATCATTTGAAAGTGATTGATTTGACTTAAAGTCATTAGGAGCACTGTTATTAGAAGGCAATCGACGATTCATCAGTAGATTTTTCAAAGATTTAATTTCCGCTTGAACTTCAGCCAGCATCTGGGACTGATTGGTTTTGCTTTGTTCCAACAACTAGTAAATGTTAGAACGTAAAACTTAAAGATTACTTTGGGGAAAGTAGACTTTAATTCGTCCAATTCTGCTTGAATTGATACAATATCATCGTTTTTCTTTGCATCTGAAGCTTTCAAAGAAGATAGTAAGGTATTGATCTCATCTAACGTGTTCGAAACTCCGTTAGCATGAGATTCCATAGCGGCCATTAAATCCGTTGTTTGGTTTTTCACTAAACTAATGGTTGAAGAGTTGTTTTCAAGGGATGATTGGATAAGGTTAGTATCATTTCTGACAGTTTTCGCATCCGGAAAGTCCAAATAAGGCATAACAAGTTTTACCCAAGCATATTTCAATGCATATCCAACTCCGGCCATACCAACTAAAGCTAATGACACATCTTTCCAAGTCGTTGGTGTGGATACTTTTGCCGGTACCATAGGAGGGATTGCAGGAGCATAAGCAGGTTGAGCAGCGGAAGTATTTGCTACAGTATTTCCCGTACCACTTACTGCAGAAGAATTTGCACTATTTGTGTTGGATTCTTTAACAGCTTGATCAATTTCCTCTTGAGTCAGTCCTTTGCTTTGCAGAAATGCAAGTCGCTTGTCCAAAGGAGCTTGCTGAACTTTCGGATCCTGGAGAAATTTCACTGCCGAGTCTATTATCTCTCGTCGCATATTTCTTGTTTTCAAAGTCAAGTTTTTTTACTTCAACAACTAAAATGGAGGCCGAAAATCTCACATTAGAATCATTATCACTTAATGCTACCAGAGTCTTGAACGATATTTACTACTGTCCTGTTTGTAGTGCCCCACCAGAAGTATTCCCATTGATGCTTACCAAATTTAGTACTGTGCATTTGGACCATCATTTAATGATTGTAAACTAAATTTGAAGTCAAATAATCCTCAACTCTTCTCATCCCTATATACTACTGATGGTAAGAATTTTTGTCTCATTTCTAGATGTTGTTGACGCTGGTGATACCACCACCACTGAAAGTGCTCCTCAAAAATCAAAAAAGACTAAAGTATGGCAAAATCGAGATTTACCAATCATAGGCACCAGTCAAAAAGCAAGTACTCATCACGACAGTTGAACGAACGAAGCGTAAAAGAGTTGTTCACGTAACTGGATTGGAATTATTTGGTATCTTCAAATCCGTTATTAATCCTAAATCTAGATGTTGATCTAAAGAAAGCTGCAAAGCTTTTTGCTAATAAATTTGCTGCCAGTTCAAATGTTACAAAATTACCTTCTGGTTCCGAAGAAATCATTATTCAAGGCGATTGTTCCGATGATCTCTTTGAATTCATTTTGGAGAAATTCCCACAGATTACTGAAGATGAATTGGATTTTGGAGAAACTAAAAAGAAATAAAGTATTTACGTGTTTTATTAAACTAAAATTGGGCTATGTAAATTGACTTATCACATGTATATCGAATAATCTGGAGTCAGCAATAGCAGCTATTCTCAATGACGTTATCGACTTATATGGTTCCAGGAACAGATTCTTTCCCATGAACAAGCTTGTATATGTGCGAAAAATAAAACGAGATAGTGATTTTAATTTATTTCTTTGATCAAGACATACCAAGATGTTGCATATTTCTCTTCAACACGGAAGAACTAAGTGGTGAAAACAAGGCAAAATTACATGACAGATTCTACGATAGATTTCATGAACTTTGTATCCGTACAGCAAGTGAGGAAATAGAACACGGATTTAGTTTTGCATTTGTTCAAATCAGAAAATTTCTGTTGAAAGAATTGATATGCCAATTTAGGACTGGATTCAGGACCTATAAGTTAAACCAAATATAGTTGAATACCGTCATAGTCACTAAAATGATCCTTTACTGGTACAGACACGATTTTCTTTTCAAACAAATCTTTCTTGTTGAAGAAGAGAATCATATCCGGTTTCACCAACAATGGGTGATTGACAATTTTATCATACAATTGCAATGCATCAACCATTCGGTTCGTAGTTGGATCTTCAATCATCATTTGATCGTATGAATTCAAGGCAACTATAAATACAATGTTCATTACATCTTCAAAGTACGAGATCCATTGTTTACGATGATGTTTTAGTCCTGATACATCATAGAAATGAAATCGAAGGTTTTCGATTTCAAAAACCGTGTCTGAAATACTTGGTGTAACTGTTCGTACCAATAGTATGTCTATTAGTTTAATATGAATGGAAATAATACCTTCATTTGTAGGAATACTATCCAGCTTAACTAACCGTGATAGATTATCGAAAAAACTAGGATTAGATCGAGGTACAAATACTGAGGAGTAGTTTGAGGTATTTTGGAACTCAAACCAGAATAAACGTTTTGAATCAATGGATCAACCCATAAATTTGTAATCAAATCAATCAACGGATCTTGGATAAATTCCTTGGATTGATCGTTATCATTTGTATATTCCAACAGAGGTTTATACTTGTTTTGTAAATCAGGTTGTGTTTCGCTTAACAATTGACTGCAAATTCCAAGTATGTTATTGATGATTTGTTGTTTAGCAATCTTGGTTTCTTCAGACGTGAATCCATTGGAATATAAGATTTTCAACTGTTTCAATAGAGTAGATTTGCCTGAATCAGATGATCCCAGAATAAGTAGCTTTGGCTCGCTCTGTAATTGCTCATACTTCTTTCGTTCGGCTTTTAAATAGTCTTCCACTTTCCGTGCTTCTTCTAATTCTAATGCCATCTGTGCATCACTAAAACATTAATTTCACACTCTTTTCAATTACATTTTCTTTCCGAAAGACATTATTGATTTTAATGGTAAAGATTGTGTGAGAAAGTTTAGGAAAAATGAGTTGTATTAGTCGTGGAGAACTATCGTGGACTAATTACAAAGAAATGACAGTAGAATCCGATCTTCAATTCTGAGTCAAAGGAACACCACAATCATGTTTATAAGTTACTAATTGATGATTCATTTGTAAAGTTTTGTCGGAAATGGTTGCTATGTAGGTTCTTTGTGTCGCGATCTGAGAAACAAATCAATAAAGGGAAGGAGACATTAACAAGTTTCCCATTGTTTAATACCTGACTACTAATATATTCTAATGACGAATGATTTAATTTAGGCTTCATAATGTATTGATATTGATGAAGAGTTTCGAATAAATGTATGTAGAAGCAACAAGATCTTATAAACGATCATGAGCAGTAGCACATTAGCATATGTGCATTGAAACGTAGTTCATAAATCGCGTCCATTCTTCTGGTGAGAAGTTTCAAAACAAATGAGGCCAAAACCAAAGCCTTGTTTATGAAACAGAAAGATCAACGAAAAGTTTCTGATTTAAAGTATGGAGATAGAAAACATACCAACCGAAGTGTTAGGATACATAATTAGTTACCTTGAATCTCCTTTTCAGTATATGACTGTCAGTAAAACTTGGAAAGAGGAAATCCATAAAATCAAATCCTTAACATTAAAAACATCAAAGGCGAAGGTCGAGTATGGATTGATGAATATTATCAACCAGTTCCCTGCACTAAAGCAATTGAAATTGGAAGGGATTGATAGCAAAGAAATGGATATAACATCAAGATTAGTTGATGATTTTGCATCCCAATTCATGGGCCATGCTACCATAATTGACATCGAAAGTGTCAGTGATCAAGTGATGAATGGTGTTTTCAATTGTCCAAGATTAATAACGTTATCATTACCAATTGAGCAGATGGGACGTATTGACGACAATGAATTCCAAAACAACAGGAATCTAGGTCTTATTATACAAAATTTACCTCAATTGACATCGTTGACCCTAGATTCACCGGTCCTGATGGTAGAATCTTACAATTGGACTCTTAGCAGTCTAAAAACACTGACACTTACATCTGTCGATCGCCATTCACTTTACAATCTAATGACGGGATTTAATTCCAATATGCAGTTGATAAATTTATATCAATTAACAATCGATGTTGCTCATCATCAAATATCGAGTCAGTTCATACCAGCACTTTCTAAAGGATGCCCCAACCTCAAATCACTTAAATTCAAATTCGCTATATTGGGTGATAGCGTGTTAAACCACATATGCATTTATTTGCCCAATCTAGCTCAATTACGGTTTTCACGATGTGACATACCATTCATTACCAAAAAATGGAGCCTTATTTTCAAATACTTAGCGTGCTATCTGAAGAACTTGCATACGATAGCCTTCAAATATTGCAATATCTCATTGTTAGGTAGAATGGATGATCGAATACAGTTGGGGATGACTTCTCATTTGAAATTGAGGAATCTGAAATTGTTTGACATTCGAGATGAAAGGCCTGATATATTTACTATATACACGTTTTTGTGTTTATTTCCGAATTTGATTTGTTTTAGGACTGATTTAGATTTGCAGTGTTTTCCTATTCCAGATCAGTATCAAGACGTTGTCTATCAAGGTCTGCGACATTGTAAAGTATTGGAATTTCGGTTTGCTAAATTATTTGGTGATCCAATAAAAGCGTGCCAACTGGATATTCAACCATTAGTATGTACAGAATTGCAACACTTGACTGTATGGGGGTCAAAACCATTTCCTGATTTTCTGATATTGCCTAATGCAGCTCATTTAACTACCTTATCATTGAATTTTACAACTGAACCACCTGATGGAGTACAGTATCATTTACCCAGTTTAAAAGTATTGGAAATCAAGGCCATTTCTCATTTAGCACAGGACATTTGCCTCAATTGTCTCGTTTCGCTGACTGTATCTTCTACAAAGTTAGAATCGTTTGCATTAGAAGCTGCCAACCGTAGTCCAGATTTTTTCGATTTGGAAATACTGTCAAATTTCATACACACTTGTCCAAGAATCAGGTCGTTTAAAACCGTTCAATTTCAATATGATTTCAAATCATTAACAAAATTTTTAGTAGTATGGCCTCAACTCCACACATTAATGTTATGTGGACAACGTGCAGTTGGAATCATTTCAAATGAATTCGAAGATACATTTCTGTTCCCATTGCTAAATACTAAACCGTTGCTGCATACAATAAGGTTTGGAGTGACCGATGTAACCGTCCAACCATTTGAAAGTACTCATGGAATACGAACGCGTCAAGTAGATACCTCACAATACGATTTCATGTTCAAGGTTGCGTTACATGGGATGTTTCGACGATATGAAGATCGTATTCGACAATTCTATCATCAGTTGCGGTGTGTAAAAATTAGAGGACCACTTGAAGATGGGTATGGTAGTCAAACAAATTGAATTCACAGTCTTTATTAATATAGTTTTTTCACTTGATTCGAACTCAAGTAATATGTATTGTTAAACTATGCATTCCATTTTATAAGATGGGTAATTTTGATGGAATACATACCTCTGTTAATCCATTATATTTGTGATAGAGAGGAATTAATAGTTGGGTTCTAGTAGATGGAGATGGTTGATAATAGATTGAAGAATGATGACAATGTGAAGATGAACAAATTTAATCTATTGAGTTGTACAGTCAGAAATCTGACTGAATAGGACAGCAGGAAAAATGAAGACGTGCAAGGGTAGCAAATGAATGTATAGTATATTAAGGAGACAGTGACTCGACAAAGATGATAGGTGGAGAAGTGGTGTTATCGTCCAATGGTAGAGCTGTATCATCCAGAACAACAGTATCGGAGGATAGAATACGATTAAATATCGGAAGAGCAAAATCGGGAGGTAATTTCTTTACCAAATTTCTAAAGAGTGAGGAAGAGTAGTTTACGAGTATTCTAGCGCGCGTTCTTGAATAGCACCCTGCTGTAGCCTGTCAAGCATTCGAGCCGAAGAAATATCGATAAGTAACCTACTGGTGAGAAAGTAGGTAATACTCTGCAGTATTTTGGATTGTATTTTGAAAACGTAAATATGGATCGTTAGTAGAATCAGAGTGATTAATGAGCGGAGTAGACTCGTCAACCTAATGTAAGAACGAGAGCGATACGGGATCAACAGAAGGTTGTTGAATGCGAGAACCACAGCAACCCATCAAATAAAAAAAGACAAGATTGAGCAATAAAGAACCAACAACAAAGTAGGGACCAGTTTCTACTCGATGCACTAAGAATCTTATTATTATCATCTATCGATGACAGAGGTTAGTGCGACCACTAGCATTCAACTGCCATCATTCTCTTTCTTTTTTAATTTCTTTCACTCATGCCTCCAAAGAAGAAAAATAACAAAAAGAAACAGAAAAAGAAATTGTCAGCTTCTTCTTCAGCTGCTTCCTTACCAGTTGCTGCTGATCCTCTACCTCTCACCCAACTACCTGATCAACCACCCTCGCAGTCTGTCGCTCCAGATCAACCAGTAAAATCACCAGTGCAAAAGGTGGAGCTACTTCGGCAACTATCCCCTCCTGAATTAGATAATGATCCTACAATGCATGATGATGTCGATCCTGAAGTTGTTGTTAACGAAACTTCGAATACCAAATCGGATCTTACTGCTAATCACTCCCCAACTACTGACTATCAGATTGTAGACTCGAAGCCTGTACCTATCGAACCAAAAATCAATCACAGTCTTTTGTCCCAACAGGCTTCCAAACTACAATCTCTCCCTGATCAAGACATTGCCCAAGTCGTCCCTAAGAACTTGCCCCTTCCCGTTAATGAGCAGAAGTTATCCAAATCATTCGCTTCTGCTGGTTCAAAATCCCCTTCAAATTCACTCTACGGTTCCATTCCAAAATCTATCCCTAGACGCGCATCGCAGGCCATGAAAGGCGGTACCCCTTCATCCCTTGGATTAAAAGGAGCAACTCCTACCTCTCTTTTTCAAGCAGCACATCGTAAAAGTTTGGCTGGTTCCGATTCCGACATTGATGATTTGCTCGGTGCACAGGAAGTGAACGATATCGTCTCTGGTCATCTAGTTGCTGACAAATCAGATAAATCAGAGCAGATCAGTGCTTCCTTCGGCTCAGTTTCGCATTCACTTGTTGGAGGTATACTCTCTCCCCTTAACCCATAGGCTCTGTCACGAGAGATATTTATAAATGGCAAGAAAATCGTCAATCACAAGAAGGGACTAGAGCTAGAAGAAATTCCGATCCGCAAATCACAGTCGTTCCTGTTTCCCCAACTGGACCATCCATCGGTGATATCAGAGAACCTGGTGGCTTCCGTCGTCATTTCATTCGAACCAAAGCTAGAGCTGAAGGGAAACGCCCTAATATTCTCACTTCAAACTTTATTGATTTCCTCGTCCTCTATGGATACTATGGAGGTGATGTCTGTCCCAGTGATGATGAAGACAATGAGGATGATGCGGATTTATTGCCAGGTACTGGACATGATGATGAAGGAAATGCTTTGGAAACTCAACCGCTGATGCGTGATAGTACTCATAATGCTATCGAAGGTACATCCGAATCGAAAGCCTTCTTCATGTTACTAAAGGCTTTTGTCGGCACTGGGGTCTTGTTCCTCCCGAAAGCATTCTACAATGGTGGGATATCATTCTCTATTGTCACTATGCTCGTTCTAGGATTCCTGACCCAACACTGTATGCTCCTTCTCGTGGAATGTAGTCGTGTACTCGGTGGTAAATCTTTTGGTGATATTGCAAACCACCTATATGGTAATAACATGCGAACTGTCATCCTTGGCTCTATCGCCATCTCTCAAATGGGGTTCTGTTGTGCCTATTTCATATTTGTCGGTCAAAATTTACGTGACATTCTCATGATTGCATCCAATTGTGAATTAATCCTACCGGATTGGTTTTTTATTCTTATTCAGTTGTTACTTTATATCCCACTCGCGTGGGTACGTAAAATTAAGCATTTTGGGATTACATCTTTGATTGCGGATGTATTTATATTAGTGGGATTAGGTTACATCTTCTCATTCGATGTTGTGAAATTGGCACAAGAGGGGTTCCAACCTGTACCGGCCTTTAATCCAACGCAATTTCCGCTCTTTATTGGAACAGCCATGTTTGCATTTGAAGGCATCTGGTAACAAGTATATCAATTAATACTAGTTTAATTCTACCTATTGCAGACTCTATGAAACAACCGGAGCGGTTCAGTCGGGTGGTAAATGTTGGTATGTTTGTCATTGGTGGTATTTTCGTCACCGTTGGTGCCTTAAGTTATTTAGCTTTGGGTCAAAAAGTTGAAACTATTGTATTCCTGAATTTACCCAAAAGTCCGGTTGTCACTGGTATCCAATTCTTTTATGCCATTGCCATTATGTTATCGTTTCCTCTTACATTGTACCCTGCGATCAAGATCACTGAGACTGGTAACCTAATTCTATTTACGCTAGTTATATTTGGGCATTCTACCGGTAAAGGATCCAATTTAATAAAATGGGAAAAGAATCTGTATCGAGCATCATTGACGTCCACGCTCGGACTTGTTGCGTGGGCCGGATCCACCAATCTTGATAAGGTGGTATCACTTGTCGGATGCTTTGCTTGTATTCCTCTGTCATTCATTTATCCATCCTTATTCCATATTGCAATTGCACCATCGCCATGGGTACGGGCCAAGGATTGGGGTTTGGTTGTGTTTGGAACACTTGCAACGTTGTATACTACGTATGTGACTATTGAACAGTGGGCATTGACTGGACCAGAAATTCCACTTGATCGATGTCATGATGGATTTCGTATTTGAGTTGTTTTTTAAATAAATCTAAGGATTGTTAAACTATAAATGAATCATTTGCATTCTTATTAGTCAAAAACAATTGCAATTGATGATTGAATATAATAATATATTGTTATATTGGGCAACTACCAAGCGAACACTTTAGTATCTACCACGGTATCCATCGTATAAAACCCTGCCGATTTCAAATCTAAAGACACCAATACCGCAGGTTTCGCAGTTGTATCTACTGCCAACACACCCTCCTTTGAAACCGTGGATTCTACCAATGGAGTTAATCTGCTTTTATATTTAAGACCCATTTTTTCCAATTCTATCTAATGATGATTTTTTGAGGTGGAATGCAATCAGTTTAAATAGTCGCGAAGGGTGGCGTTGAGGCAACAACGATCGTTTATTGTAATTTGCCACGATAATCGGAAGAATGAAACGAAATGATCATCTGCTGTTACAAATAGTCTATTGGTGAAGAGAACGATAAGTGAAAGAGGTATATTTCATCATAGATATTTGGGTATAGATGATGATCACTCTGTAGGGGTGATTATCACGTTGGCAGTCACTGATTTAGTCTTTGGATAAATACGTTGTGCTTCATTCGTTTGGATAGACTTGGTACGTGAAATACTTCTGATTTCTGGATATGAATTTGTGGAGTTGTGTGGCCAATGTATACAAAGATGGTAGCCAAAGCTTAAATTGTTTGTTCCATAAGAAGCCACTGTGATGGATGTAACAGGAATGTTTTAACAAGTTTCAATGTCGGAACTTAGTATTGAGTGAAGTAATTGAGTAGAAGGAATATATATATTATTTAATTAGACATGGTACGATATCTCAATAAAAGATACGATACTAATCTATAAAATACAGCCAATGCCATTCCCACCACCAAATAAAACGAAACCTGGTTAGGATCAAAAGACATTGTATCTGCCGATCCTTTCAATAATCGTAATACATCATCACCAGTTTCATACAAACATTGCTGTGTCGATTTTTCTTCAGTCGTGCATGTAAACCTTGAAGTAGAATCGAATTCGTTCACAACCATTAAACGCGCAAAGTATGGTACAGGTGAGATTCGATTAATTCTATCAAGAAATAATGGCATGTCTGATGACATAATTCCAGACATGACAGTGAATATTCCTAATACACAACTTGTCATTGATACTGAGAATCCTACATGTCCCACTATGGAGGTAAACATTATCCCAATACTTTCTCCAGTATTTACCAAGCCGAAGATAGCCAGTGACATACATATGTAATTCGTCCAAGATACATTTAATCCAACCACGATTTGTGTAAAGATTGTAAATAGAAACGCAGAGACAATTTCCACTGGTATTTCTAATAAATTGTAAGCTAAGAAGAAGGATTCGACTGAATATGCTCTATCATTGTATTCGTAAAACAAAACCGCTTTTTCGGTCGGAAAAGCAGCTACACAGTTCAATAAACCAACAAACAAAACGGAATTCGATTGTTGCTAATTGTTAGTTTCCTACAATATTTACCAATATACCGAGTCGATTTTGAACGGATGCCTGATCATTCCCTTGTGGGGTAAAAAACAGAGCTTGAATAATTCCTAAACTAACCACTTGTAAAATTCTTGAAAGTAAAATTGTAGGCTCACGTTTGATATTCAAGTAACTGCGTTCCAATAAGATAGGAAATGCTTTTGACATAGGCAACATCTTCCTGGCATATATTTCACCGACATCCAATTGATCAATCACACTCGATTTCTCCAGGTCAACGTTATTTCCTGTATTTTTCCAAACTGTGATAATATCTTCAATTCGCTTTTTGGATTGTTGTTCCGCTAATGAATTTCGGAAATCGATGGAGGTGACATCCAATATTAAATCAGCTGGATTTATATGAGTTGGTATATCGATATCCATTTGTTGAAAATAAGGGATAATTGATTTGGCGCTTCCAGAGTATGCTACTCTTCCGCCCAATGTCAATAGTAGTATATGATCAAACATAACAAAAATATCAGACCGTGGCTGTATGTTAATATGATACTTGAGTTACTTGATGTATACTACAGATGATTGTACGGCCAGTATTTGCGATACTTTTTAATGTTTCCATGATATGATGAGCTGTGAATGCATCCAGCCCACTAGTTGGTTCATCAATAATTAATACACTAGGATCAACCAGCATTTGAATGCCAATACTAATCTGTTAGCCTAACAGCATCAAAATTACCTCAATCTTCGCTTTTCTCCACCTGATAGTCCTTTGGAGGTTTCTGAGCCAACAATGGTGTCTGCACAATGGCTTAAACCCAACAAGCGAAGAACTTCCAACGCTCTGCTAACTTTCATATCCTCTGTGAATGATTGCGGTAGTCTGAGCCTTGCTGCATAAACAAGTGTTTCCCGACATGTTAGTGACGGCAGGAGATGATCATCACTTTGACGAACGAAACTACATATAGATGATATAATACTTTGATCTTTAATTTCCTTTCCATTAAACAAAATACTTCCAGATTGCTTCATTTTTGAGTTACTTCCTACTGACAACGATCTACCACATAATAAAGACAGTAAGGTTGATTTTCCTACAATCAATCACAAACTATAATACCTGTGCCACTTCCACCCATCACAATGGACAAAGAAGAGTGTGAAAATGTTCCACTAATGTTTGATAGTAGCATTTTGTTGGTTGCACTTCTAAACATCGGTTTTGTTGTTAATTCTAGCGAAACATTTTTCAGTGTCAAATCGACTTTTCGACTATTGAATTCTTTCAACTCCATTTCAACCACTTCTTTTTTCTTTTTTGTTTTTTGAAGTTGTTTTGCATGTTTTGTTGGATCAATTTTGTAATATTGTAACAATACAATGGATAAGATCATAAATACAAGCCAGTTTCCTACCAACCCAATATATGTATAAGTATAATCATTTCGTTCTATTGCTAATGACTCTAATATGCTGTTTCCTTCACAGGGTCTACCTACATCTTCACATTTGTACACATTATCTGTAAATTCATTGGATGATAATAATCGAAATTCAAAACTAAAATCGATAAAAGATGTTTAAATTACGTCAAATAGGATATTTTGCTTATCCATCGCAAGTAAACAGGGATACTATCAAGCTGAATGAAAAAACCACAAGAATAACTGAAGAAAGCATAAAGAGCATTCCCTATTAAACTAGCAGTAGAAAAATCTCGTGCAACTGAGACAGAAAATTGTGAGAACGCAACAATAACAAAATGAGCTGTGAAGATTAGGAGAGGATGGCACATTACCTAAAACATTGGCAGAGGCGAATCGAAAAAAATGAATTGCAAAGTCATCCATTCTTAGCCCAACCATAAAGTACTACAAACAAGTTAATAATTGTAGACGTTACCATTATGAATGAGTAAATTGTGGGAAACAATACATTTAGAGGAATTTGAGCAATGAATGTTCCCATTACGTAAGGAAAGACTCTATACATACGGTCTGTACGTTCACGGTCAAACACTTTCATATCGCTCACAATTTTGTTGACAAAGAAAATAAGCATTAGGTAAGTTTGGATTGAGCTTATTGTGTATAGAGCTGCGCGTCTTGATAAAACACCTGGAAGTTCTTCTGGTAACTAAATATGTGAATAAAACATTGGAATACTTGAAAATAAACAGAACCAAATACTACTCCAACAAAAATTACTTCAAAAAACATCCCCCAAAGCGTCATTCGATCTCGAAATTGGTTGACCCAAGTTCTTCTAATCAAAATAAGAGTCTGGCTAAACCAATTGGCACCAGATCTGCGTTGATTGCTACAGTCATTAATCTTGAAATATTTTACAGAACAATTGATTTGGGAAATTTATCGTCGATATCTTTTGACTCCATAATACTATCCTGTGATAAAATTGTGTTTGACTTTTCCATTGAAAGTTTAGCAGTGTTGGTAATCCAATCTTGAATAAGCTTTGAAACTCGCGTCTCTGTGAATGTTTTATCTTCCTCTGTTCGACCATCCACAGATGTGATGTCAATAATGTAATCAGCTGGATTGATATTCAATGGACAGACGAAACATAAGTTTTCAAAGTAGTTCATGATTGTAGTCCCGGCAGGGCCGGCGTACACCATATTCCCTTTTGCTAGTAATATAACTGAATCAAAAATGTTGAAAATGTCAGAACGTGGTTGATGAATTGTAATGAAAATCGTTCGGCCACGATCTGCTAGAGATTTTAACGTTTCAATCAAGTTATGGGATGAATATGCATCAAGACCGGTTGTAGGTTCATCAAGAAACAAAATAGATGGATTTAGCAACAACTGACAACCAACTCTAAATGTAAGATTTCTCTTGTAAGGAATTACGACACACGACGTTTTTCACCACCAGAGATTCCTTTTACCCAACTATCCCCTATAACTGTATCTGCACATTCTTTTAGACCAAGCTCTAAGATCACAGATTCGACTGACTGTCGCTTTTCGATTATCGACATAGTTGACGGTAACCTAAGCTCTGCGGTGTACATCAACGTCTCCCGTACGGTTAAATGTGGCATGAGGTAATCTAACATCAGATCTCCAATACTTACCAAATTGTTGAACGTAACCACAGTTACCATTTGAATGGAATTGTTTAGGATTGATACCATCAAACAGAATATCACCAGTCATGATGGAATTCTTAGCTCTCCCAGCCATTGTATGTAAGAGTGTAGTCTGGAATTTAGTAATTCATCAGTTCTACCTTTCCAGACCCAGAAGATCCCATAATTGCGAATATTTGTCCAGGATTAGCGTCAAATGATATGTTTGAAATGACTTTGATATCTTCTGGAGTATTACTCCGAATTCTATCCATTATCGTACTGGACTGCTTTATTGATATGGACAGATTTCTAACTTCCACTTTAATCGGGTGAACTTCTTTAAAATTGTCCATCTATAATAACAATCTTGGAATTTTAATGATTTGTTTTGTAGTCTATTTATGAGAATGGTTCTGTTTCATTTCCGTAACACAGGCGACCATTCCAATCGATTATTTGGTAAATATTGGAACAAATAAAGATATTTTATTGTACAATCGCCATTTCAATCCGAATTGGCTTTCAGGATTTATGAAATTCTTGCTCATGTTTGAGTTATGAAAATCATGAAGTGGAATTGGCGAAAAAAATTACACCGTGTCTCTGGTCGGATGGAAAAACTCACCCGATGCCGCAACGATTCTTGATGTATTGAGTAATATCGATGGAAATATCTTTCTCAGGGGTATGCGCTGTAATCAGGGGAACCGAGAGAGGACTTCAAGACAATTATTGGTTCAACTCTATTTAGGGGTTTGTAAATAACATTCTTAAAGTTAATAAACAAATCAAATCCTTCCCAGAATCACATTGATAAACTCAGATTGAAACGATGATGAAATATTGTTTTGTTTTCTGAAATCCGGACAAGAAATGTTCTCTATCAATGGACAGACCAAAGAGAAAAATGCTCCTAGAAACTGACGTCCAGCAAAATGCAGATAACAGTCAAGATGAGGAACTGGAAATAAATAATGAAAGTGAAATTACCCTAGAACCAAAAACTAAAAAGGTTAGAGTTCAAAAGGACAAACTTGAACCCTCTGAAGATGAGGATATATTGATGAATGAAAAATCCATTAGTAATATAGATCTTTCCGAAATAGAAGCGACCAAAAATGCACTGTTAAATCAACTGAAAAGGATACCTCCTGTAGATCTTCAACAACAGACGGATTCACTATCGCAGATTTTAAAAAACTCAATATCGCTTGGTCATGGAAACTCTGTCCTTTTGTTAGGACCAAATAACTCTGGCAAAACCCTCGTAGTAGATCATGTCCTTGCATCATTCCCGCCAAATTCATTCAGTGTTATTAGATTAAACGGATTGATGCATACAGATGACAAACTGGCATTAACCTCGATTACTAGACAGTTGAACTTGCAGGCGGAGATCTTGGTGGATCTTCCTGGTTCTTTTTCTGATAAACTTGCATATGTATTGGGATCTTTAGATAATGGAGATTCTGCAACAATTCCCATTGTCTTTGTTTTGGATGGTTTAGATCTGTTTGCGACACATCCAAAACAGTTATTACTCTACAACTTGCTAGATATGTCTCAAAATGCTCAAACACCAGTGATTGTCGTTGGAATAAGTAGCCGTTTGGTAATTTGTTATATAACTTACTCTAGGACACATTAGCCTCATTGGAAAAACGAGTTCGGTCAAGGTTTTCTCATCGTATAATACATTTCTACCTGTCCAAGACTATTGAATCTTTTACTGAAATTGCCAAACATGCACTTGCAATTCAGGAATCTAACACCACTATCAATTCAAATTACAAATTTCAATTCAATAGCTCATTAAAAGTACTCACCACTTTGATTATTGATATATTAGGAGTTCTTTAAAAGTAAATCTGTATGCAACACAATTGATGAACTTTTTTCACTTTCAAAAGATGTAACAACCCTTCTCCAGCTTTGTGTAATATTCAAGTTGTTTTAACCAGTTAGATTAATACCATACATAATCTTAATCCTGAAAATCCTTTTCCCAACCCAAACATATTTACTTTTTCTGCGACTCTATACCAACAAGATCAGCAAATAATGACATTGAATGGTATAATCTATCTAATTAACCCAAAGAATTATCACTGTTGGAAACTTGTTTAGTGATTGCAATCAAGAACGTTTTGAGAAGCCAACATGAATCATTTAACTTTGAAATGGTTTATGAAGAATATCGAGAGTTTGTGAGACGAGTGATTACATTGGGCAGAGGTGTTGGTCAAATTAACTTTACCAAGAAAGTTGCTTTGAACGTAATGATATCAATGTTAATGTATATATAGGCTTTTGAACAACTTCAAGCGATTGGGATTTTGAAACCAACAACTGGTGTTGGATCACAATGTCCAAAAGAATATCGAATGGTGAAAAGTTTAGTGACTCGATCACAGATTGTAAATGCATTTGCTCATTCATCTCAGCATTTACCACTTAATGTTGTTAATTGGTATATAATGTTCAATTTGTAACTTTTTAGGGCGTCTACGTAAGTTATTAATGCTCTGACTGAAATAATTTAATAAAATTGATAGATAATCCACAAAGTCTCTTAAAAACTTGATATACTTACAATTCATGGGTTATGGATCATCCCAACAGACAACTGAAATGCTTTCTGGATGTGCGGTAAAGAAAAACACAATTTCAATACGATCATTTCTCCAGCTTTTTATGGATAAGATTCACGAAGCAGTTGAACAGCCCTGGGTTGGTCAGATCTGGATACCCTATGTAGGTGACCTGCATTCAAGACTCAAAACTGATTAATCGTGAAAGCTATATCGACATATATTCATTTTCTTCTTGAAATACTAAGGGATGAGAACCTGCCAGTCAGAGAGTTAACTTTTGGAGTTGTAAAAACAGCACGTAGTAGTTCAGATAGAGACTTTGGATGCCCACCCATAACACAAAGCTCCAAAACAATTGAATGGACGCAAAACAGATGTTTGTCCCAGGTTTCATTGTTTCCCACAGGAGTATTCAAATTTGGAAAGAAGTGTATGACGGCTTCCATAGGATTATCTAACAGATGATCCAATTTGTTATCTGGCAACACTTCTTCATCGATCCACTCCACTTTTTCACCTCCCTTTCCCTTCGCTTACGCCATTTGGTACTGGCCTCGTCCGATTTTTGAACAGCGTCAATAAAGACTGAAAGTGTAATGTTGGATCTCTGGGCACATTTCACAAACCTACGAATACGAGCAGTACCAATATCAAAGTCGCTGTGTCTCTGGGAAAGTGGAAAGAAATAATTGGCATAGTTGAGGATGTCAACGTAGATATGTCGAGTTGCGCTATTGTTCTTTAGCATCTCAGAAAAGGTTAAAATTTTTAGTCTTGAATGCCACTTCGCCGCCTCATTGTTAAAGGGTTAAAGATTAGTGATCTAGATGATACTGTTATTGATGCTAGCACAGACTGTGAGCACTCAATGGATGAAAGAGAAACT
>MU621338.1:0-24516 GCA_025399215.1 Globomyces pollinis-pini | reverse complement strand
CTATTCAAAAAGATTGTGGACTTGGAAACAATTCTTGTATCAACAACTGTTCAGGTAAAGGGGTATGTGGAAACAATGGATGTCGATGTGAACCTGGATTTGGAGGACCTGATTGTTCTATCAATTTGACTAACTTGATCAGTTACAATCCTGTTACAAACCAGTTTAGTCCAAACACTGCACCTGTATTACTCCCAACTAAGCCTGAATTACCTCCTAAGGTTGAAGTTGCTCCAGCACCTGGTTATTCTTCCAAATAATTCAACCCACTTTCTTGTAGAAATGTCAAATAAACTACACTATAAACATATAATACTTTCATTGCATTTAGATATGAAGTGGTATGATACAAAGTTGTAGCATAGATAAGCTTGGTCATAAAGAGATATCTCTATTAAAAGAAATTGAGATGCCATTTGTAAATATTTTTGTCACTATGGTAGAAACGCTTAGAAACGGTTAGGAAGATGTTCATAAATATTAGATTTATTCTTGCGATCGACGTCTAGATAGTACTGGTTGCTGAACAGCAACTTTCAAACCATTTGGATAGGATTTCTTTTTTTTACATTTACCTTTGATGCATGCAATAATATCTAGCCCAGTATTAATACCGGCTTGATATCCACCATGAACATAACCGTAACTTTCAACTGAAGCCATTTCTCCTCCAAAAAAGACTCGGTTGTTTAAAGGTGCTACTAAATTTTTCCAACTTTCAATAGACATTCCAATTGGCCAATTTGAGAACGAGCCAAAAAAGAATGGATTGATTCCCCATCTAGGTACATGAATTTCAGTTGGCCTTGGGATGTTTTTACCAGGATACATATCCGCCAGAACAAGCATAATTTCATCTTCCACTTCTTTATCGGATAGTCTTTCGATGCGTCTGGATTGAGCATTGGTCAATGTTACCATACATACGTAATTTCCTTTTGGGATTATATTTGAAAGAAATCCTGGTGCCATAAAGTTTTTCCAGTTTGGATAAAATCCTTTTTGATTGGACGCATAATAGGTGTAGGGATTATCATCCCAAAATTGAGTGTTGAAGTTTAGGAATATTTTAGTATATGTATCCATTCTAAATTTAGCCAATGCCTCTCGTTTCCAGTCTGGTAAAGGTGGATTAAATGTAATAACATCATGTTGTAATACTCCCAATGATACAGTGGAAATCAAATAATCTGCCTTGTATACATCACCATTCGCTACCGTAACTGTTACAGAATTCTTGTCGTATGTGATATTTTTAACTATAGCATTGAATACAATTTTTTTTGTGGCATTAGCTTTCGCAAAAAGTTGTTCAGGAATGAATTTGTAGCCTCTTTGGTCTACCACCAGATGGCTTTGGTCTCCAAACTCAGATCCAGTCAATAAACCATATGTAGCACTAATAGTATCTACATTTCCAGCAAACTCTTCTTCAATTCCTTTGTATTCTAATAAATCGTCCAAGGCGCTCATTGGCTTCCAACCCACTAAACTAAGAGCTACACGCAACGAAATATCTTCTAATCCATTTTTCTTTCTTTCGGCAATCATTTCAGTTGCAAGTTCCAATTTTTGGTCAAATTGATCAGATACTTTGGGATCAATCAATTCCCCTGCTTCACCAATTATAACCGACACGTTCTCAGCATCTTGCCCATTTTGCGCATCATCTCTAATAGTAGTGAGATTCACTGATTTTGCAAAGTTCCACAAGGGATTCTCAGTTCCACCTTCTTCACTACCACCGACCGCTTCAAACCAGTTACCACCCTCTTCTACTTTGATGCCTGCAAAAGGAATTTGTTTTAGTCGACCACCAATGACATTTTGTGCTTCTAATACAATATAATCGCGAATACCATGTTTAGACAAAGTTCGAGCGGATGCAGCACCACTGATTCCAGCACCTAAAATAATGACCTTTCTCTTTACAGTTTTGATAGCATGGACTTCAAATACGCACAATATACATAATATGGTATTCCATTTCATTGATGATCGGTATTTCGCGTTTAAAGAAAATCAGTCATTTATAATGCAATCACATTGTCAAACCCGACAGCTTTTCCTGATGAAGTGTACAAAACCCGATTTGCTTGCAAGAAGAATCATACATTAGAAGTAGGTAAATGAACAACTTAGGTAAAAAAAATCCATAAATGAGAAGCGAGAGAATCTTCTCTTTTATGGAGCATATAACATCAATGTATTACCAATAGTTAAGGGATAAATATCAGCTGAATTGTATACCATTTTCTCATTGAATATTTACTGCATGACCACATCATCAAAGAAATAGCTTCTTGATTTCCATTTAAGCTTTACTCATACAACTATACCTTTTCTACAATCGAATATCTAAAAGAAGGATCATGATCTATTCTGATAATAGTCTTTTTAAATTGGTAAAAAGTTTGTTTTTTTGAAATTGCAATTCAATCATGAGCACAACTAAGAAACGAACTAGAGCAGAACTGGAAACACAATCTAAAGAAGAATCACTTGCTTCAACATTAATGATGTTAGAGGATTTTGCACCAATAGTACAAACTTACCACTGACCAATTATTAGATACCTGATGCTGTAACTGATTATCATTTGGCAAGAGGTGGGTTACAAACAGATGATGTCAGAATGTAGATTAAAATATTATTGATCGTAGAAAACGTTTATTTGCTTTGGCTGCTCAGAAATTCATATCTGTATTCTTGCAACAATTAATTGCTTAGGATATTGCTACTGATGCTATGCAATTGGCGAAAGTTAGGCAGCAAGCTACTCAAGCTAAAGATAAAAAGCGAACTGTATTTATAAATTGTTTTTTGATTTTGTAGGATAAAAAGGCTGTTTTGACTATGGATGGTATTGATGTCATGAATGTTAAAAGTAGATTTATCAGCTGCAATGGCTGAACATGGAGTTAATATCAAAAAGCCAGATTATTTCGCTTGAATGGAATGGATTGTAAAGATTAAATAAACACTTAACTTTGATCAACTAAAGTCATTCAAGTGTGTCAATCATTTAACCTTCAATATCAAACATCATATTTCAATGATAATTATGCTTTTATTCTTATTCTTCTAACGCTGATAAAGGAGTATGAGGAGAGCCAATACTGTTATTTTCATCCATAGTTAACTGTGATACTTTCGATCTTAAATCCTCTGGTAGCTTCAAAGTAACTTGCCCATCAGTTAAATTTTCAGTCCGCCAAAGTTCATAGAACTTCTCACGGGTAGAGATTCGTAAGTCATCAATGTGTGAACCAAGAATGACTGAGACAAGTAAATCGAAATCGCAATGATCTGGATTTTCAACTTCAATTGATCCCCAAATGTATTCACGACCAAGGACTTTCTGATCATTAATCAGAATCCCCATCACTCGTTGATTGCCGTCATTTGATAATTCTTCAGAATTCACTATACAAAATGGGACTTTGCTTGCCACATCGATGGAATCTTGATCTTCTTCATCATCCTCTTCGTCTCTAAAGTTGAAAATTGGAATCTTCATCCCATGAAAATCGTCATATAAATAATCACGAATCAACCTCAAATCACGAACAGTAACTAAATCCTAATATCAGGAAAAGATAATAGCATACCGATTTTGCAAGACATGGGACTATATTGACTCTGGTGCATAACTTTTCAAGTACAATTCTATCTAACCTAGTTAAACCTTTTGAACCCAAAATAACGTCTGGGTTTAAAAAATATAAGCAAGAGTGGACTTGAGTATCTATTGCTTTTGGATTTCTTCGTACTAAATTCTCTTGGGCCAATCTGAATCTGAATTGATTCTCAATATATTCCAACAATAAATTAGCGTAATCGAGAGCAACTTTATCAAGCTGATTGCCAACTTGAGAATGAGGCTTAATGATTCCTGCAGGGATATCTAAACCAGGACAATCAATAATTTGCAAGGATATTTTATCCGTTTGATAAGCATCATCACACTCGATTCTACAAGAGCTAGGCGTAGGAAAAGTGACATCTTCAGGGAATATTTTGGACACAGGTGCATCGTCGTCAGTAACCAATTTGTGAACTTTCAGAGTATCAAACAGGGTCTGAATAAAATCGGACTTCCCCGTCCTGTAGTGACCAGCAACCATCAAATTGAATGGATGAGCACTCTTCCTAGACTTTACTTTACGATTGTACATTGTAATCAAAGAGAAACTACCACAAGAATAGGCGCTCTTGTTTTCTGTTTGAGCCACTCCATGGCTGCAATGACGAACACAAGAACGGATAAAGAAAATCAAGTGAGTTGGAGTTGGTAGGTTAGAGTAGGTAGCAATGGGTTGTATTGAGCAGTGTGAAAGAATTCTTGTACATTGGTATAATTGATATGGTCCATTTTGTGACGCGACTGGTATCTGAAGTAGATTCAATGCTTGCCACTAGATATCATCAAATGAAAGTTCAAGTATACATTTGATGGATTGGTCCATTTCATTACATTTTAACTTGGGATATTAAACACCAGTCGACATTGTACTACATACTGTGACACTCAGTCCAAATAAGCTTCATAGTAAAGACAAACATGATTACTATAAACCTTGATCAAGTGTATCGGATCTCACCCTGGTCATTTATCTAATCGCATTGTCCGTGTGGCATCATCATGATTCTGTTTTATTCCGCCTCTTTCTTTCCAATTCAAAATGCGTTACTTTTGTCTACTCCCGGCCTTATGGGCCATTCCCTTGGATCGAGTTATTGAAAGCTTTGGTCCTGCAATTAAAACTCATACTCAGTCGTTTCCTGTGAGAAACAGCAACTTTCTGCCAGAGATCAGTGCTGCTCAAGTTCCTGATATGGCTATAAAGTATCTCTCTATTATTTGCTGATTTTAGCTCTATGTTGAAATATGTCAAAGATGTTAAGGTTAAAGTTTCCAGTGCTTACCAATCCGATCACAACAGGGTCCACCACGTTTATTTAGAACAATTGTACAATGACTTACCAGTAGCTAATGGTGTGGGATCTGCTCATATGGACTCGAACGGGAACTTGTTATATATCTCTCACTCGTTCTACCAACGTACCGATCACTTCCTTACTTTCCAAGATACCGTTAACATATTACCTACTGATCCTACTTTGACTGCGATCGAGGCATTAGAGTCATTCGCAAACTATCTAGGTTTGCCTATCGACCATATTGGTGAATCTTTCAGAACCAACTACTTGGTATTAAATAAGCTTCCAGAAATCCCTGCCACTTTGAAGGTACAGCTACTCATCAATACTAATGTTATAGATGCTTCATACTGAAACTGGCTTGGTGCTTGTATGGGACTTTGTTGTTGATCTTGATAAAAATTGGTTCAATGTTCAAGTTGATGCGCATTCTGGAAAAGTGTTGGCTTTAATGGACTGGGTATCTCATGCGACCTTTAATGTCTTTCCTTTTGGCCAAAACGATCCTTCAGATGGCCCTCGTCAATTGCTCAAGAATCCCGAAAATGAAATTGCTAGTCCAATTGGGTGGAATACTCAACTATCCGCAAAGAAAGTTCCAAAAGTATACAAGACTACGATCGGTAACAATGTCTATGCCCAAGAGAATCCTACTGGTGGAAATTCTTGGAAAACCAACAAACGTCCAAAAGTCAAGGATGACCTTGTTTTTGATTTTGACTTGGACTTGGAACAAAATGCTGAAACTTATGCGGATGCTGCAGTAACCAATCTTTTCTATTGGAACAACATCATTCATGATCTCTTTTATTTGTATGGTTTCAACGAAGTAGCTGGCAATTTTCAAGACAACAACTTTAAAAAAGGTGGTAAAGGTGGTGACGCTGTCATTGCTAATGCACAAGATGGGTCGGGTACCAACAATGGTATGTTTTTTATTTGTTCATCTTGTAGCCAATTTTGCCACTCCACCAGATGGTTACCAACCAAGAATGAGAATGTATGTTTGGACCCAAACTGATCCTGATCGTGATGGAGACCTTGAAAGTGGAATTGTCCTTCATGAATATGCTCACGGCATCAGTACTCGTTTAACTGGAGGACCTGCCAATTCAAACTGTCTTGGTTGGGGTGAAGCTGGTGGAATGGGAGAAGGTTGGGGAGATTTCTTTGCTACTATTGTGCGAACAAACTCTAATACCACTCGTGACCAAGACTATGCTATGGGTGACTATGCCAATGGTGGAAAAGGTATTCGTAACTACAAGGTACATATATTTCAACTAAATTCCTTAGTATTCTACCAATAAGAAGACCAATCCATCAACCTATGGCTATATTCGTAAACCACAATACTGGGGAGTTCATGCTAAAGGTGAAGTCTGGGCTGAAATCCTGTATGAGTACTTTTGGAACCTGGTAGACAAACATGGTTATGAAGGTGATTGGTTCAATGCACCAGTAGAGACCAGAGAAAATGGAAAAGCACCAACACCAGTTGCAGGAAACAAATTAGCGCTCCGTTTAGTTGTTGATGGTTTGAAATTGCAACCTTGTAGTCCAAGTTTTGTTGATGCCCGAGATGCAATTGTGTTGGCTGATAAAGTTTACACCAATGGTGAGAACTTGTGTGAAATTTACGACGCATTTGCTTCCCGAGGACTTGGTATCAAAGCTGTTGCTGGTGGCCGCGAAGATTTCACTCTTCCAGCTGAATGTGTAGGAAAGAAGATTATCAAGAAACACCAACGTTAATTGATTTGTTTAAATTTTCGTGAATAAACTTTTTTTGCTAGTATTGATTGAACTATGAAAATATAATTAATGATTTTTATTACATGAATTACAATTATTGTAAATTCAATACGGCTCTTGGGAAACGTAATTTCCATAGCATTTTATGACATAAACAATTGATAGGACGAATACCACCAACATACCCTAACCCTTCCAAAAATTCCTCCACTCCAAATGGAGATACATGAACATACCTCCAAGGTGATTCTTCAGGATCTAATACATTAAATCAAATAAAGCATACATTGAGGAAATTCCACCAAAATGTATGAAAAATCAGTTTCATCATCTGAAGGTATATTTGGAATCGAAACTCCGGAATCAACTGCTCTTGTTAAACCAGCGTGCATATAATTATTTCTGACTATTCCTTTCCACCATAAATAACCTTCTAATATCGAAGTTCTCCACTGAATTTCTACTTCTTGACCAATATAAAATGCAGGTCTTCCATCATCAGTTAATGGTGTAGTAAATAATGATCTCGTATATAATTCTCTAGGATCTGTCGGTAGCAAATCCAATGGGATACGTCTAAATCTTGTTCGATCATTTAATGAAATTACTTCATTGGTTAATTCATTTGTTGTTGATATAGATATGTTTTGACCTTGTTGGTATAGATAAATTTGAAAAGTTTCATAACAACAATGAAATGAATGGGTTGATTTATCATAAGTAACTAAGGTTTTACAAGCAGACATTTCCCTATTATCAAGTGAATCCAATACAAAAATCAATCCAGTATATTTGCCATTGAATATTTTGGAAAGACTTGATTTCCAAGATTTTGGTAATGGATGAAATGGATTTTCACCTTGTTGTATGCATTCTTTACCACAACGCTTACCAAGATCTTTATCACACAACGGACCATAATCTGAATCAATCAACATCTGAATCGTCGTATTCGCATCTATTTGACGATGATTAATTTGTTGATTTGTTAATTTGTCTTTGGATTGATACAATCTTGGACCATTATTAATAAATGATAAGGTAGATTCGCATTGACCAGACCAAAACAACCAAGGGAATTGAGTTAAACAAAGTTTCTTCCAATAGATTTCATTATTTGTAAATTGATTCCAATAACGATTTAATTGATTGAAATTCAATAATTCTTTAGGTGGTAGTAAATCGATTATCATTTCAATGATTTCTTCATTTAAATCTTTCAATCTTAATTCCCCTTTCATTCTACTGATTCCTCTCAAGTGATGGTGGAAAAATTGATTTACAATTTTCTCACTCCCATCATTCTGCCTAATACAGTTCCAATGGTTGCAAAAATAAGCTTTAAAGTACTTAATCAATTAAAAAGAAATATAGAATAAGAATTTAATAAGAAAACAGCGAGTTTATTTTTTGTTTTTGTTTGGCTTGATCGCCAAGGGGAGTAATCCTCCCCAGTTACAGGTCAGGAGTGAGAAGGGTCATAGATCCAATCTAGAGCAGCATGTGGTTGATTCCACTGTTACAGCAGCAGCATATAAAAGTAAGGGTTGGCTCGAGCCGATATCCGGACCTGTCCATGCGAGGGGTAAGAAGTTTACTGTGGTCCTTTCCACACTACTCCGCTACCTATAGTCACTAGTATCTGGTATGTTTCAAAGCGTAACCCACTCCCATTGCGGTGGCGAGTGTCCCAGATAAAACTGGTAGGACACTTCTGCAAACACCTTGAGAGTGGAGGAGTCTTGAAGGCAACGCCCTTCAAATCAGTAGCCATGAGTTTTGTGCTACCATTACCCCAGTTACGACCAGATACTAGGAGGGGATAACAGGTAGCTTCCATCTTGGAGCAGCCTTCCCCAATGTCATGCCACGGGTCCAGTGCTTTTTTAAACAATGAATGCTTAAAGCATTTATTGCCAAGCATGTGGTCCATTCCACTTACGGCCGTCCAGACACATCAAACCATGTGCGCGTAATCTTCCCCTAGAGGCTTGTAACTGGAGCGACGTAGAGGAGATAAAACTCCAATACATTGTGGTTCATTCCACTAAAGCTCCCCCTCTGTAGGACCATCCAAAACATAATCAAAGTGTTAGCAGAATATAAAAATTACCTTCGTTGATTTTTAAGAGATCATTAATAATTAGCGTTAAGATCTTGTGGTTCTTATATCATCATTAATCAGATACCAGAACTTTAAGCCTCATCTTGGAGGGTGAAAAACTAAGCCATATATGTCCATGTACTTCTCATCAATGATGTGACTCATATATTTCAAGAAGCTATTCCTGTATTCGTGTGTGATTGTACACTCTAATCAATTTCTAAAGAGTTGGTTCCATCAATTGAAGATTAGATCATTCATATAAACCGAATCAAGTGTATCGTTTTGGTTTAAAAGACCAACAGTTCAATAAACAGTATCCGTGCACAGAGATGAGCCAATCTCTTATCAATTAAATTTTTAAATAACCTGACCGTGATAGTCACGCTTCCTATTACAAGAGTCTATGTTTGAAGAACTATTTAGGTATTCAGGTATAAAAGTGTGAACTCGTATACCAAGTCGATGATTTAAAATCAGCAGCAAACTAAAATAATGATGGATCTTGAACTGTATTCTCAAAAGAATAACAGTATTAGAAATCCATTATTTTTAAATACACGGTTCACAGTCATACAAGACGAAGCGACTATGAATGATCAAACATCGAGTGGCCTTCTTATTAATAACCTCAAAACAGAATCTGTTGGTTAATTCTTCCCATTTATTGAAATAAAACGCGAGCTTAAAAATTTTCATTGTTTATCTTGAAAACATGTTGGGACCAGAAGAATTAAAAAGAATGGCACAGATGATTGATCCAAATCAAGAATCTGAGATGCTCTATGCTAATCATAAAAACCAAGATATTGATATCAGTCATTTAGATTATGCATATGTTGCGAGTTGTCAAAATTATAGAGAAATAGAAACGTTATTGGATTATTTAAAGTATTTGAATTCAAAATTAATTATTTTAGAACTGGTAAAGAAGGTTATTATCCCGATTTGGAGGAAGCGATGACAAAGAGAATTGAACAATTAAATCCATCAAGTATTCAGTAATTTGAATTTCGATTAATACTAGTTCGGTACTCAGTCCAAGACAGAAACACGAAGAGGAGCAAAAAGTCAAAAAAGAACTATCAGTATTGAAGATCAAAGATCTAATTGTTAGGAATGGTTGGGTGAAATGGAAATCAAAGATGAACAATTGAATTCTGTAAAGAAACAACAAGAGGATAGTTTTGAGAATTCAGATAAAGTGATTGAAACTAAATTTATCAAAACTACATTGGATAAACCAGCTCCAACTCCAAAAGCACCAAATAGTAATAGAATAAAATCATACGAGTACAGCAAATGGGATAAATTTGTAGCTAACGAAGAGAATGAGAATGAATTAGTCGATGTATCAGCACCAACTAAACTAGGACCAACATCTGTACAACAGATTAACATACCTAGTGGGTTAACTGAATATGAATCAGCTAGTTATGCAGAAATGGAGAAAAATAAGGGAAATGAATGTATGAAGGCTAAAGAATTTGATCAAGCTGTAAAATATCTGTGTTTCTAATTGTTTTTAGTTATTACATTACAATGCTAGTTTGAAACTATTGAAGACAATAGCAGTACTGAATAATCGATCACTCTGTTATTTGAAATTGAAAAAATACTCTGATTGTATTGATGATTGCACGGAATCTTTAAAAATGTCCAAATCTTTCAAAGCCTTATTGCGACGATGCTTGGGATTGTTTCATTCAGGAAGATATCAGGATGCCATTATTGATATTGATTCGGCTTTGGAGTTGGAAAAGGATAACAAAGAAGCTTTAGAACTTAAACAGAAGGTTATGAAAAAGTGGGCAACGGTAGATGGGACAATAAACCGCGATTTATCGGGTTCAAAGCGTATGGAAATTGTCGAAGTTGACGATGATGATGATGAACAATATCTTCCAATGCCCAAACCTTCTGTAATTAGTGGTCCAAGAATTGTAGAATTGCAAGATGATGTTAGTGTACCTGAAGTGAAAGAAGGAATTCTTAAATCTAAAACGGAGTCTAGCTCAACTCTGCTAGAAAGTAAAGCAACTGATATCATTGAAAATGTGGACTACGATTCTGATACTGAAGAACCCCACACTGTTACTACAACAGAAGAGAAAGCTTGGTCGAATTCTGTTACCAAAGAGAAAATCAAGGTTCGAGATGCCGATTACGACTCAGACGACGATTGATTTAAATGATAATAAACATAATTCTGAGTGGAAAATGATTTTATTGAAACAAACAAAAACGAGAAATATTAAATTAAATTTTTTGCTGTTTAAGGTTTCTTTGATTCTTTGAATTCTGCTTCAACAGGTTCATCTTTGGCAGGTTCAGAATCGTTTGATTCTGACTTGTTTTCATAGACTTTCTTGAAAAGATTCAATGATGCAGTTTGTAAAGCATCTTGTTTTTCTTTAATTTGTTCAGCAGTAATATTTTCACTATCTTTCAAGAATTCTCGTAATTCGTCAAGTTGTTCTTTGATCTTATCAGCCTCTTCCTTGTCGATTTTGTCCTTGAAATCAGTCATGGCCTTTTCAGTGGAGTGGATAACACCTTCAGCAGCATTGGAAGCTTCAATGACTTCTTTACGCTTCTTATCTTCTTCAGCAAACTTTTCAGCGTTAGCAACCATGTTTTCAATTTCTTTATCAGAAAGACCGGATGAAGCAGCAATAGTAATAGCTTGATCCTTACCAGTGGACTTGTCTTTTGCAGATACGTTGACAATACCATCAGCATCGATATCGAAAGTAACTTCAATTTGTGGGGCACCACGAGGAGCAGGAGCTAATCCACTAAGGTTGAATTGACCAAGCAATTTGTTGTCGCGAACCAATTCACGTTCACCTTGGAATACTCTGATTTCGACTTGAGTTTGACCATCGGCAGCGGTAGAGAAGACTTGGGACTTCTTGGTAGGGATGGTGGTGTTACGGTTGATAAGACGAGAGAAGACACCTCCAAGAGTTTCAATACCTAAAGAGAGAGGGGTAACATCCAATAATAAGATGGAAGTAACTTCACCGGAAAGAACACCACCTTGAATGGCAGCACCAATAGCAACAGCTTCATCAGGGTTGACAGACTTGGTTGGGTCACGTTTGAAGATAGATTTAACAATTTCGATGACCTTAGGGGTACGGGACATACCACCTACAAGAATGACTTCATCGATATCACTGGCCTTGATTCCAGCATCTTTGATAGCCTTCTTACAAGGTTCAACAGTACGTTGAAGTAATTTATCAGTGAGTTGTTCCAATTGAGATCGAGTAAGGGTGGATAAAATGTGTTTTGGACCACTTGCATCTGCAGTGATGAAAGGCAAGTTAATTTCGGTGGAGAGGGTTGAGGATAACTCACATTTGGCTTTTTCAGCAGCTTCACGGATACGTTGAAGAGCCATACGATCCTTAGATAAATCAATACCAGTGTCTTTCTTGAATTCACCAACAAAGTGATTGACCAATAAATTATCGAAATCTTCACCACCCAAGTGAGTGTCACCATTGGTAGATTTCACTTCAAAAACACCCTTTTGAATTTCCAAAATGGAAACATCAAAGGTACCACCACCTAAATCATAGACAGCAACAATGTTGTCATTGTTCTTGTCAGCACCGAATGCAAGAGCAGCAGCGGTAGGTTCATTAATAACACGGAGGACGTTCAAACCAGCAATAGAACCAGCATCTTTTGTTGCTTGTCTTTGAGCATCGTTGAAATATGCAGGGACGGTAACAACAGCATTCTTGACGGTTTTACCGAGGAAACCTTCGGCAGTTTCTTTCATCTTTTGTAAAACAAAACCACCAATTTGGGAAGGAGAGTATTTCTTGCCTCTTGCTTCGACCCAAGCATCCCCATTAGTGTGCTTGACGATCTTGTAGGAGACAGTTTTCAAATCGGCTTGAACAGCAGCATCATTGAATTGACGCCCGATAAGTCGCTTGGTAGCAAATAGAGTGTGTTCAGGGTTGACGACAGCTTGACGTTTTGCAGGGGTACCAACGATCAATTCGTTATCCTTTCCAAAGGCAACGATTGAAGGAGTGGTACGTAAACCTTCAGCATTTTCGATGACACGAGGAGTTTTACCGTCCATGACTAGGATTAGTACTAAGATCGCATACCAGCAACACAAGAGTTTGTAGTACCCAAATCGATACCAATGACTTGGCCTTGGACCTTATCACTGTTGAATCTGGCCAAGAGTGGTTGACGTCCCTAACGAATTAATTGAATCTTTTTACCTTCAAGAGAGAAGTTCTAATGGTTGCTAATCTGTTGAGATACATTGAAAATGTAAAGTTAAAAAAAAAATTGAACGGGAAATCGATTACACACTATTTTTTTTTCATCTCGAACATTCTGCGGTTTCAGAACAAGATGGAAAATCATGGAAATCTATCGTAAAAATACATGCAATTCATCACTGAAATCGTAATAAAATTCTTTCCTTTATTAATAAATTCACGATTCGGTCTCAATTCTCAACTTGGATGGCGTGTTCATCATCCCTTTACTTTTCACTGGAATCAATTTTTGTTCTCGTCTCTACTAATTAAACTATTCATTGTACCTCAACTTGACTCACGCCTTCAACAAACTTGGTACGAAACAATACATTAGCATTATTGTACATCCCATCCTTTAGTGATACCAAAATAAATTGTGAGGTTCTGAATCTAGTTTTCAATAACTTTCCAATGTTTTGTGTGTGTGATAAATCCAAAGCAGCATCAATTTCATCTAAAATGTACATGGGGGCTGGATTGAATTGCAATAAGGCCAAAATGAGTGACAATGCAATCAATGATCGTTGACCACCTGATAATTCTGTTAAGGACGACTTCCAAACTCCTCCCAAACAGACGCGCACTTCTAGCCCTTCTGTAATATCCATACCTTCTGGTATCTCCAATTTACAAGTATTTCCTGGCAGTAAGTCGCCAAAGATAGCCCCAAAATCACTAAATATAAACTATAGACGATATACATATTGACTTTCTTCCAAGTTTTCTTAAGCTGCTCTAACTTTTTCCTATCAAGATATTCCAAAGTGCTGGTAATCGATGTTTTATCCTTTTTGACCAAATTCAATTTTTTCTGTAATGAGTTTTCCTTCTTCTCAACACGATCAAACTTTTCCAGTACACTTCTGTCTACATGGCGATTTAAAGATTCAAATTGAGCAGTCAAAGTGACAATACGTTTTTGACATTCTTCAATATCAATCGATGTAAAGTCATACAATCCACCTTCAATTCCGAATAACCTATGGTAAACGTCTAAACAAAACTGTATTACTGTTTTTGATCTTCTATCCAAGTATGTGATTTAACCAAGTGGTTCAAACTTTTTTCGGCTTTTTGAAGAGATTCTGCAATACTACTTGTTTCGGATACCAGTTTTTGAATCTCCAATTTGACATCTTCCAATTGTTGGTTTTTGATTTTAAAAGACTTCTCCAGTGCTTGTAATTCTTTATCAAAACTTGCTAAAACTGATTTTTCTTCATTCAATTTCACCAACCATTGGTTTTGTTTTGCTTCAACTATTTTGAGCTCAGATTCTATTTGAGAGTACTCCGACTTCAATTGTGAAAGCAGTTGATTGGCATTGGTAGATTGAAGTTTGACCTTTTCGATTTCCAATTCAAGTTGAACTGAAGTTAAATTTTACAAAATATTACCTGAATCTTCTTTACTTAGCAGAATATTCTGTTCCATCTGACTTGCTAAAGGCTCCAATCGTGCCAGCTCTTTTTTAGCTTGTTTGATTTGATTTTGAAGTGATTTTAACTTTGTATCACGATCATCATTCAATTCACTCATTTCCTTTTCAATCGATACAATCTTTTCATTTAACTTGACAAGCTTTTCTTTGGATGTTTGAATCGACTCTTTTGTTTCTTTGTGACGTTGAATCAATTGTTCAACATTTTGTATGACTCGAAAATGAGGATTATTATTCATTCTCTCCTCCAATAATTTCAATTCATGCTCTTTTAGCGTCTTGTTTTCCTTCATCTTTGTTAATAATTGTTTTTGGCTTTGGAAATCATGTAACTCACTCTCAGCACGTTTAAATGCAATTTGTAAGGTACTGGCCTCCGCTTGCAACTGTTGAAGATTTTGCAACTTTAACAAAGATCCAGATGAGTTTGATCTTGCACCACCAGTCAATTGTCCTGATGGGTCGTATACATCACCATCCAAGGTGACAGATCGCATGTTAACCCGTTTATCAAATGTAACTTTCTTTGACACAGATGGATCTGAGAATTACATAAAATCAATCTTACCACGGCAGATTAAAGTATTACCAAACACAAAATTCATTGCTTTTTGCACTTCAGAATCGGATCCAATGAGAGAAAGAGCTAAATCAACCGCCCCAGGAGCCAACTGTTTAGCAGTCGCAATTCGCTACATATAAGAAAATATAATTGAATACTTCCGCTTGAACTTTAAAGTCACTGATCTTGTTTAAAGGGATGATTGTGACACGCTTTTGAAGTTTGCCCTTTTCAATCAAGAGTGACCCGACCTTTTCATCCTCAACCACAACCTAACATAAACTCAAGAAGAATAATTACTTGATATAGCTTCCCACCAGCACATACTTCCAAAGCGTTGGCCTTATTCAAATGTTCTTTTGGAATAGTAATTAAAGTCGCAACCAGTCCTTTCACTTTTGAACGGTCAAAATTTTCACAAGGATCAGAATATTTGAATTCAAAACTATTCATTGATCGTTCCAGCTTTTCAATTCTCTACACTATAAGAATATATATATGTTACATTTTCAACTTCTGCTAGTTTTTGCTGCAAGTTTGTCTTTTTTTCTACCAATCCTTGTTCAAGGCTAGGATCAAAAGAGATACAATTTAATTCCGACTATATATCAATCAAGCCACAATTACATTAATCATCTGTAAAATGTTCTTATTGCTTTCTAATTCAGCCAATAATGAAGCGTTTTCTTTTCTGGCTATTTTTGCTTTCGGTTCTTCCACCTTAATTTCTTCTTGCAGATGAGACAATCTTAATTTCAACTGTTGAATTTCAGACGAGCAGTTATTTTGCTCTTGTTTGGCAACTACAGATAAAATATCAGGGAATTTTTACCAGAGAGTTGATTTAAATATCCATTTTCTTGACCTTCTTTAGCACTTAAACCAGTCGTAAGAGTTTGAAACAAGTTTTCTGTTTCATTTATATACTTTTGTTTGTTTGTGAATTCCAACATGGTGGTTTTGGATTGATTCATCAGATCCTCGGTTTTCAATTTCGAAGTCTCTAAACTTTGACAAAGCTAGTGGTTATAAAAAAAATGGATAGAAATACATCAGTCACATTTTGGTCAATAATTTTAATATTTTCGACTTCATCCTTAATGGTTTGAGATTTTAGAGTGTGTTGAGTTTTCAACTTTGCCATTTCCTTATTGACAACTTTCAATTGCTCTTCGATTTCAAAGTACGCTCCACCATTCTAAAATAAGATAAATTTGAAGCGAATTACTTTGGCTCTATCTGCGGTCACTTGGTTTACTTCCTCTTCTAACTCGGCAATTTCTTGTCCAAGTATTGATTTCATGCTATTCAGGTGTTTCTTTCGTTCGTCATTCGTGATTTTCTTTTCCTTAAATTTTTCAATTTGGTTCTATAAATCAAAGACAGTCAAACCTTACTGTCTGAAACGTATAATCATAAGCAACAACAACCTTTTCCAGTCGTTCTTTTTCTGAATTGACTTTTTGAAATTCCAATAACACACGTTTCTTTTCTCGTAATTCTTCCAACTTTGGAATAATTTCCGTTTCCAATAACTTGGGATTAAATTATACTGTAACATACTAAAGCACTATGTTCTAGTTTGCCATCTTTCTTTTCAATAGCTTTTAATGCTTTATTTTTACGATCTTCATACAATCGTGTTCCCGCTGCTTCTTCAACCATTCCCAAAATCTGTGATGGTTTCATATTCAATACTTGTGTAATTTTTCCTTGCATAATCAAAAAGTTTGGATTCTGGATGTTCAATTGTACAGAATGAAACATATCAGATACAGTTTCTTGAGTTTCATTTTTACTGTTGATCAAATACTTGTTTTTCCCTCCAATGATAATCTACATTATTTCAGTCAATTTTATACTTTACTTGCCGAGTAATGATGATTTTTGGACAATTGATGTACTTTGGTGGTGACTTATTTTTATCATCGTTATTGAAGACAATAGTAACCTAAACGATAAATTAGTCAATCAAAAAATACAGATGCTTTATTGATCCCAGCCTGTCCCTTCTTGTAAACCAGATCTTGAAGGTTAGTGGCTCGAACCTATGAATTAAATGACAATCGCAAACAAACCTAAGCAGTTAATTACATATGTAGATGATATACCTAATAAATCAATGTTGGTAATATATTACATGAGATAAATTGGTGATTCCTAATACAAAACAAATCGAGTCTAGAATATTTGATTTCCCAGTTCCATTCAATCCAGTGATGGCATTAAACCGAGGATCCCACTTTCCAATCACAGTCCTGGTTGCATAAGATTTAAATCCTTCAATAATCACTTCCTCAATATACATTTTGGAGAGAAATTTGAGTGATTCGGACAAAAATTTGAAAGTTTAAGGAAACTTGAAAAAGGTACCGATTCGACTTGGAATGCATTCAAATACTGCAAGTAAATACTGTAGGATCAAGTGTCGAACATCAAAACAGATTTAATTTAGAATAATGCGAAATGGAACGATTCAAGTATAATATTAGCAAAATTAAGGATTTATTTGTTAGCGTCTTGCACTAACTTCTCGACGTTTAACTAACTGAGTTTCAATCCATTTCAGATCTTCACTGTCCTTTTCTGTTCGCAACCGTACCAGTCGAAGTAACAATTCTTTGTCATTACTACTAATCATAGATAAATCATATTCTCGTTTGACTTTGACCACGTCCAGATGATAGATATCTAAAAGTTCGGACAGGTCTTTGTATGTTTGTGTATCAAGTACTTTCAGTGATAATCCAAGTTCAGCTCCGTCTGCATGGAAGAAATCTCGAAGGATAGATATACATATTTTCAACATTGATGTTTGTCGAACATTTAAATGTCGTTGTACATGGTTACCAAACAGTGGAGGTACCAATAGATTAATCGCAATGACTAAACTATCAGCCCATATTCGGGTAATGACTTCTTGAGCCATCACTAATGGTATCTGATTACATAAAGTTTCCAAATTTTTCTCCAAATATTCAATCAACGGCTGTAAAGCAATAACTGCATCGGATTCGGATGCAGGTTTATCAACAGGTTTATTCGCAGCCGTCATATTTGAATATTCAACTGCAGAAGTTAATGATGCTAACCAAGTTTTAGATGGCAAAACTGCGGCTTCATTTTCTTTGATAGCTTTAGTGATAATTTGGGATGCATATGGGGTAATCTACATATTAAAATAAACTAATTATACCTTAATAGTCAAAGCCCGCAAGAACGAATCTCTTGTACGAATCAACCTCTCATTCGTTCTACGGAACCAAAAATCTACATCTTCCTCTTCCCCTTCCAAAGTTAACCGCAACAAAACCCGCCCCTGTGGTTCCAACTCAACATAAATATCATGAGTTTGATGATCTTGTAATTTTCTTCTCAATCTGGTTCCCAACGAAAGATCAATGATGGCAGTGCCTGCAACTTCATCAGCTATTAACATGTTTCGTGAGAAAACTGCAATTTCTATTCGCTCTACTGGCGGTAAGATAACAGTAAAAGTTTCATCCCATGTCGGATTCAATGAATCATTAACCACTCTTGATCTATTGGTGGCAGGATTAAAAAAAAGAATCGCATACCTGAATAATTCACATGCATTACCGGTCAGAACAGTAGCGGTTGGAGTGGGTGCTTTTGGTCTATCATCACCATCCTTTACTTTTGACGGTGATAATGCTGTAGGTTGCTCTAAAGGCGGTACCACTGTACCCTCCGGGACTCGTACAATCAAATACGGATTTGAAGTACCATTCTTATTAATGGGCTTCACATTCTCAGCATATGTAGCATGAAATTTGAAAGCACCAGTAATCTTAGCTTCACTAGCAGCCGTTTTATCAACTGATTTCAAAATCGCCATTGACTTTCGATGATTCTTGACAGTTTTTGTGATGGCTGATACATTCATCATTTTATACATTTCCCTCAATTTTGACATTGCAAATTGAACATTCCTCAATTTCGCACAAGACTATGGTTAAAAACAAAAAAAAAATGATACTTCCGCTTCGATATCTTCTGGCTCAGTGTTTTTATTACCCAGCAGATTCTGAGTAAAAGACGTTACAGCAGACACCGACGTCTTTTTCTCTGCTAAGGCAATAGCATCACAATATTGTTCAATAGCAGAATTCATAGTCTAAAAGCATTAAGAAACAAAAAAAAAACCTTTGCAAACATTTGGAAAAACTGTGCGTTTTGAACTGGATCAGACCATCGTAAATCAGTGATAAATTCTAACTCAGAATAAATAGAAGAAAACACGTCAGTAATAGATGATGAGTGTAGCGGGACTCCATCTTCACCCTCACCTTCAGGGTCAAAAGTATCAGCTTTCACAGCCTCTTGTACCCACAAGATACTCTTCAATGAAAGTTGATGTAACCATTTATACATAAATGGCGCAAACCAACTTTCTACATATGTCTGAGATAGTGTACTGAGCCTAAAATATCAATCAATGAAAAACAATACCCAGGAACAGATGCTGCATACCGTTCAGCCATTACCCGTACCTTCTGGTATAAATCAAAAACGAAATGCGAAGCAGTATTAATAGCTTCATCACCTTCAAGAACATCACCACTGTCTTCCAAAGTCAATACAAAGTATTTTAATTGTGATTCAGCTGTTAATCGTACGATATCCAATTCCCTGACATTAATATAAACAAGTTACTGTGCAAAAGCAGGTTGAAAGTATTGTACATCCAGCTCAATTTCATCATTCACATCCTCAGCCAACTTATTGATCCCTTCAATAACAGATTCCACATTGGTTTCATCCAATGGTGCAGCCTTTTCTTTGAAAGTTTGAAATCGCTTGATACAAGATTCAGTCATCATAAACTTCAATTCATCTCGGAAGGAGTCTTGCAATTCCGGATGTTTATCTTTGAAAGTTGGAAATCGATGTATCATTCGAAGGACTAGAATAGTTGATTCCAGGGCACCATTTGGTTTGTTTTTTGGGTACAACTCTTTGTACTTTACGACTCGGTCAGCACAATGTGCTCGCATGGATTCTAATAACTCGATAATGAGCTGCATCTACAAGAAATAAATAAATAATAAAAACCAACCTCAATAGAATTAAAAGATCCTTTCACTTTTACAGTTGCATAAACAAAATGAAATGCACGCAATAAATCAGAAATTGATAATTGCTCTTCGGAATATTTCTGAAACAATATTTTCAAGTAACTAATCACTTGATATGCTTCTGATAAATTCCAAGTTAATGCCCACGCTTTCAATAAATTGACTGCTTCAGGTGAAAGAACTTCTGTACGACCTTCCCGTGGAGTAAAGAGATCTAAAACGACACAGGATCGTAATAAAACATCAAACAGGGAACGATTGTCAACTTGCATAGACATTAACATGCTTTGGATTTCTTTATACGACTTTGGCGATGATTTCTATGATGATTAATTTATAAAGATTTACCTGCTTATCTTCCAATAATGATGCACCAACTAAAATTTGTCCACCAACATATTTATCTTTATGCTTGGCTTCACGAGGTCCCAATGGATACCACTTTTCAAATTTACCATCTTTAGCACAACGGGTAATAACTTCGCCCATATTAATCACTGCTTGCCCCAAAAATTTCGGATCTTTGGATTGATCCCAAACTTGTAATAAAATTTGGTCTTGAAGTGATTGTGCTTCCATTTTCATGTTTTGATTCCAAACTGGATCAAGTGAATTAGAAATAACTTCGGTGCGGAATACTTCACGTTGTTTTGCATTTTTGTTTTGTTTGGAAATGGCTTGTAAATCACCATATTCAATATTACAGTATGTACTTCGTGCCCGTCCTTCCTTTCCAATCAGTCCTTGAGCTTCAATAACTCGGAATCGAAATGGAACAGGTTCAAACCCGGCTTTGACAGGCTCGGGTGGTTGTAAATACCTATATTTGATCATTTTGATCAATATTTCTTGAAAAGTTCGTCGCATGGTTGTTCTCCAATGATCAAAGGCTTCTGGAGAAGTAAAATCTGTTGGTACAGGAGATATGGTTTTATCATTTCGTAAAGTTGTCATTAAAGCAGTTAGATACTCTGGCACAAGAAGCTATGTATGAGAAAAGAGAGTGGTATTCTTACCGATTCTTTGACAGGAGCACTGGAGATCAATGCAAACTCTGTGGTCGACACTCGAGAGGAACCTAGTTCTGCTTTCCGCCTTGCATCCTCTTCTGCACGTCTACGCCGTTCTTCCGCAACCATTTCAGCTTCCAAAATATCGCGTTCCCTCTTTGCTGCGTTTACGTTTTTCAACACTTTTCTGGATTCCTCTAAATCCTTTTGCTCTTTGAGGGCAATTTCATCAATAGGTGACGGTGGTGAACGAGAACGAAGACGATTTTCTGGTGATCGTACCCGGGTTGGCGAACGTACAGCGCCAGGAGACCTACGCCCTCTAGCAGATGAAGATTCGGACTCTGTATCCCCACGATCTCCACGCTCACTTCTAACACGGCCGACTGGACTAGCAGGAGCCCTAGTTGGACTAGTAGGAGGTTGGCTGGAAGAATCTCTTTCGCGAACAGAAGTTCTAACTCTCGGTGAGTCTGAGCCACGAACTCTTATCTCTCGTCTGGATGAACGTTGTTCTTCAGTATTCTTAGGTCGTTCTCGATCTTCATTATTCGAAATACGCTCGCGTCCTGATACTGAAGGTCTTTCATCGTTTCTATCACGAGTAGTCACAGAAGATCTTTCATCATTATTACGATCACGTCCAGTAGCTGATGGTCTATCAATGTTGCGATCACGACTAGTTGTTGAAGGACTCCTGGAATCATCAGGCAGTCTATTTCTCCTGTCAGAAGTAGAGGGTCTATCAGCCCTTCTATCTCTAGGCGATCCCCTTGGTGAATCACCTTCCACATCCTGAGATGGTCTACGATATTGCCTTCTGGATTCCGAATCAGTTCCACTGCCATTGCGCCTGGAATCAGCAATGGGTATATTTGGAGACTGAGTTCTAGAGGGTCTAGGCCTCGAAGAAGGAGAGCCGGTTTCAACCATATCATCCAAATTTTTAAGCATATCATCATACGAAGCGTTGTTGCTGCTTAAAGATGGGTCATTCCGTGTCGGAGTAGGTGAACGTACATTAGCTGAGACAGGAGGAGGTCGTCTTCCAGTGGTGGATCGATCGGTAGAGTCAGAGCGAGGGAGTCTACCAGTTGGCCTTCTGTTAACTGGAGATGTAGGACGTTCCGAGTTATTATTATTTGAAGTAGAGCGAGACATAGAATTTATATTACCTTTAGTTAGTTTTATATGAAAGTACTTGAAGTATTAGGATTTCTAATAAAAACACCTTCTTGATTTCTGATATACTGCTGCTGGTTACTGTTACTTTCTGGTTCAAAGAATCCATTCTGATTTCTGTTTACAATTCTTGGTCCTTTTTGTTGGGTATCGTTTGACATAAAGAAGCAAACAAAAGCCACTCTGTCACTTTAACTGAATGGCTCCTTCTAAAAACCAAATTTATTGTTGGATAAATGATTTGGATTAATCAAAGTACCGGTTTGAAGTACCTTTTATGGAAATCATTTGGTCCTATTGTTTTGGTGGTTTATTTAATGAAATATAGATTACTAGTTGATATTGACTTTTGAATAACAGTCTTTGTTTTAATATGAATAGGTTCAATCAACCCTAAGTTTCTTGAATTAGTAAATAGTTCCAGTCCAAATACTCCTACGTGACACAAGTCAAACCCCACTTGATATTCTTCTGCTAAGTTCACATTTATTCACATTCAGATTCACTAGAAATCAGTTGAGATGAGCAATAACTTTGTATTCAGATTGCTGGCCATTATCTTTACTCCAGTATCTTATCTCAGCTAATGGAGGTTCTATAGACAGAATACTTTTAAATCGAATTCGTAGAATATTGAGTATTACTATTGAATCATTGCTCTAATGAATGTTTAACTTCAATGCGAAGTTCAAATAACTCGACAAAAAATGCAACAACCTTTCGTTTGCTACAAAATTATATTAAGGTTTTTGAAAGTGCTGATTATTTATGATTTGGTGTATATATGATGAACTCTTTCTAATGGAGCAAAATCAAAACAGATGCCAATAGAAGCAGGTTCATTTTGTTTTCCAAGGATCCATTAAAATCATTAAGATCTTTCGAAGCTACCCATCTACATACAGTATCTTCACTAGACACATCTCTGACTTGGTCGTGCTCCCTGCAAACCCATTTGTATGACGCCAACTCAGGCATGGTTGCTTGAAGAGCTGTGGGTGCTTGTGGGACAGCAATGGTTGTTATAATGAGAAACGTTAAGATGGAGAGAAAAGACTTCATTTGATGAACATAGGGATTGCAAGGCATTTTATATAATCCAGAAGCAAACATAGCCTTCGTTACACAAGCTGTGTATCCATGGTAAGATGTACAGCTTTCGCTGACACATTGTATATTACAAAGAATGATTATGAATGGTAATCCACAATTGTAGTATAATAGATGTTCAAGTAATATACAGCTTTGGTCATATCAACGATTATCGTTATATACTTGAAATTGTGTCTGGATACGTGTAGTGTTTACAGATTGACCATAATACATAAAAATATACTCTAATCTATATGGTTTAGAGTATATACGCCATATAGACTAAATGGCGTGTTCTTGATTCAAACTAATTCCAATTCTATATGGTTATCAAATGCTATATTTTATCAACACGCACTGAGAATAATTCGAATATTAATGTTTTTATTTTATTTAATAGTTAAATGATATAGGTTTAGATACAATTATGAACGAGCATCAAAGCTGATACCATCAAAATTACATTTAATTTGCCATCCAATGCACCATTAAAATCATTGGAATCTTTTGAAGATACCCATCTGCATACAGTATCTTCATAGGGCGTTCTGCCAATACCAAGGAATCCTTTGTTTTGATCATGATCTCTACAAACCCATTTATATGAGGCTAACTCAGGCATTGTTGCTTGAAGAGCTACAGGTGCTTGTGGGGCAGCAATCGTTGTTAGAATGATGAACGTTAAGATGGAGAGAATGGATTGCATATGATGAACTTTAGAAATTCCAAACGTTTCTATAAATACCAGATTCCAACACAGCCGTGGTTACACAAGCTGTGTATCAATAGTAAGATGTACAGCTGTGAATTAGAAAGAATAAAACCACAGCTTATTATTAGTTAACTGGTATAGCCATATGTGAATAATATGACACGATATCCCTTTAAGCGTTCAATTGTACCAAATGATTATAATTGTAATTCATTATTCTATTCTAGAAAGGAAACTTCTCAGAATTGAAAAGGCGACGTCATTCCATTTTTTTAATAAACCCTGTTATCATCTCCATTGTCTTTCTGAGTCAC
>MU621337.1:0-23227 GCA_025399215.1 Globomyces pollinis-pini | reverse complement strand
GGTTTAGCATCTTCTTCGTCAGAGGAGGAATCAGAGTCGGAGGAATCAGCCTTCTTTGCTACAGGTTTAGCGGCTTCTTCTTCATCAGAGGAGGAGTCAGAGTCAGAGGAAGAATCAGCTTTTTTTGCAACAGGTTTAGCATCTTCTTCATCAGAGGAGGAATCAGAGTCGGATGAATCAGCCTTGGATACAGGAGTGACAGTATTATCATCTGAATCAGAAGAATCTGATGATTCAACAGGAGCAACTACCTTCTTTTCTTTTTTTGATACTTTAGCAGGTTTAACTTCCTTTACAGCTTTAACATCTTTGGCGACAGATTTAGTTTTGACTTCTTTTTTAGATACTTTTCCCTAGAAAATTAGCAACCCATAATTTGATAATTTACCATTTGTAATTAAATATAGAATATTGAAGAATTCTAAAAAAAAAAAAAATTATATACACGAGTGGCGTTTGTGAAACAGTGATTTTGGATAGGGTACGTTTCATTGACTAACAAAAAAATCCAGTAGCGATTTGTGAAGTATTTATCGATCAATAAGAGTGACTGTACCGATTGATGATCCATGAATGAACGAGACTGTTCTGATTGATGATCCATGAATGAAAGAGACTGTACTGATTGTTTGTAATAAGAATTGCATACTTCTATTGATTCTTCAGAATATCATCACTACAAGAGTAATAATAAGGTCAACAAAGTACACTTGGCAAACACCCTCAGTTGGCAACATTATACCCCTCATAAATCAAAATTCCCTCAGTAGGCAAAGTACAATTCCTAACGAATAACATCCCTCGATAGGCAAAGTAAACTCCCTCAGTAGGCAACGTATAACTCCCAAATAACACCCTCAGTAGGCAACATATTACACATCCCCCGACATGGCAACAGTTTGGCTATAAACGAACTCCAACAACATTTCTGTCTGAAGAAAATGAAAAAAAAAATCGGAGAATTTTCATACAAATTCGACAGTTTCTTCAACCACCAAATCTAACGCTCACATACAATCAACAGATCAGGAATTTATCAAGTTAATGAGTTAAACCAATGCTTAATATTAACTTATAATTTGTTTATATTATTTTTTTCAAATCTATAAATTGTATAAGGTTAAGAAATGATACAACAGGTAGCACTATTTGTCTCCTCTTCTTTTTCTTCCGTCTGTACTTCAAAAGAATGTTCATATTCCTCATAAGAATGTACATCCTCTTCATCAGACGTAACGTCAGACCTGGTAGTATCATCGTTGCTTTCATGTGATTCTTCATTTTCAAGATATTCACCATCTACCAACTCTTTTTTCTTCTTTGGTTTCTTACTCTTATCTGTTTTGGTTGTGGTCTTGCCATCCTTTTTGGTTTTGGTCTTGTCAGATTTAGTTTTCACATTTGCTTGAGTTTTAGATTTAACATCAGGTTTGGTGTTGGATTTAATGATCTCTTTTGCCTAACAATTAAATCAAATTAACATTACCATAATAACTATATGACAATACTATTAAAAGTCGGTTCTTTTTATCTGTACAATGGCGCGGTATCAAACTCAATTTGGATGATTACTTTCCAATTGGTAGACATCATCATAATACTTAAAAGAAGTCCCCTGGAAATTTGTTTGCCACTGCTTTCAAAATGTATGGTTCTTTTCAAACGAAAGACTAAAGTTCCCGATTAGCCAAAAAAAACTTTGATCGAATAAAATCATCACATTCAACTCACATTGCTTTGCTTATCGGTAACTGTATAAAATACCAGGTTTTTTATTTTAGTCCTTGACCATCAAGTCTCCTCCACATCATCTATAATCTATACAAATTCAGACTCCATTAACCAACTGGATTTAATACTCTATTTGGTTGATTACTTGCTTACTCGTTTTGCTCTTTAAGGCTGAACCCCAATTAATATTTTCCTTTGACAGTTTTACATTTGTATGCATTTGGTAGTCCGAGCTGTAACACAAAACCTTTTTGCGTTCTCTCCACACTTGTCTCCATTGTTTGTGTTAAGATGATAAACATACAAAAAATGGCCATTATCACGTGGAGTTTGTTGGATTTGATTTGTAAATCGTATCAATAACTCTTATACCATGTTTGAGGACATCTGAGTGAGACAAAGAAGATTTATGCAAAAGACGTTATAGTTATCATCAAAGTTCGAGTAAATTGAATCTCTAGTGATTATGATTATCAGGAATTAGCGAACATTGACATTGGCGAATCAGAAGCCAATGTCCGAGATGAGATTATTAAGTACAGATAGGATAGGATGAGGAGGTACTATGAAAACTTATCAGAGGGAATAAGGTCAATATTTCAAATAGAACGTCCACTATTTTGCAATGATATAGATTAGCTACTCAAAAAAACTTCAATCGTATTTCAGGCTGATAATTTATTGACCAAAAAGTTACTCAAATTTATGCATTGGTAAGGTTAGTGGAAAGGTCATCAATAAGAATCCAAGATCCGCCAGTTCCATCACCAATGATGGAAAGTTTGTCAATGTTGCTAAATCCTTGAGCACCCAAATTGACAAATACTGGAGTTCCATTGGTAATCGGAACAGAATAAGTTGCCACAGTCACACCATTGAGTGTTCCAACAAAGTTAGCAATGTTGGTTGGGTTGGCGAGTGAGTTCACATAAAGAGTAGCAACTGAAAAAGTAACACCACCAGTAGATCCTACTTGAAGGGGGGTGTTGTGCTGATTGTTAATCAATCCATTCGGAGCGGAAACAACACCTTGTGCCATACCAGGATAGAAACTATACGCAACCTTGTTGAAGTAAATAGTTTGACTACCGGAAATCCAATCCAATCCAAAGTATCCATCATTCAAATCACCATATGATTGAGAATACTCGGGTTCGTCAAAAGTCATAAGGTTTGGTTCAACACATCTACCATTGACTGCAATGAACGGAGCTTGGCAACATACTTCAGTGACAGTTCTCTTGATGACTTCACGTTTGGATAAACCTTCTTCATCAATCTTCTTGTAGTAATCCAAAGCAGAGGCTTGACGTTTTTCGATATCGTCTCGTTTTGACAAACCATCCTCATCGATCTTCTTGTAGAAATCCAAAGCAGATGCTTGACGTTTTTCAACATCACGGACGACCAAGGCAGCACAAATTTGGATAAGAGCAAAAACGTTAAATTTCATTTTGATTTGATTTGGACCATGAATGATACCCTTTTTATATTGTTTAGAGAATCGATCTAATTTGAGTGGAGCTATCTCCACACTTTAATCCATTGCTTACTGTTACTAAGACGCAATTAGCAAATCCATCATAATACTTTACCATAGTACTTTCTGTTCTGGTTGGTATGAGGGTATTTTGATATCGTATGCTATTCACTACTAACATCAACTTCATTCTATAAAGCCTTTAAAAAACGGTAGAAAGCTGGAGAACTTAACATTTCATTTGATTCCATAAAAAACCGTGGAAAAGTTTGATACCGTAGAAATAAAACAATCAAAAATCGTGGATGGGTAAGTATGGAGCGAATTCAAATTGGAAAAATACCATACCTAAATGTTGTAAATCTTATACTTCGGAGTGTGTATCTATCAATATCTGTATCACTGTCAGTAATTGAATTGGTAAGTTTTTGGATTAATAACTGATTCATTTAGATCAAGCAAATTTTGAATATGAAATGGTTGTAACAAAGCTGTAGAGATTTACCAAGTTGATGTGGACTCGATTTCCGATTTTCGTCACCCAATACCATTTCCGATTATACTACCAGCTCAACTATTTATAAGGACTGAAGTGCATCAAATAGAGTCTACCTTGATGTCCAAAAATTTCAAATCAAATTTGAGTCAGATACTTAATTTGCTTAAGAATATACAGCTCGAACTTATGGGTTGGTAACAGTACCGGAAAAGTCATCAATAATATTTCAACAAAGGTTAGTACTACCCACCAATGATGGACTTGCCAAAGTTATGAAGTCCTTTAGCACCAGAATTGACAAACAAAGGTGTTCCAGTAGCCACAACCACACCATACAAAGTTGGCGGTATTAAATGGATTTTAAAGTGCATTTACATATAGGTTAGCAAATGAAAAGACAATACCCTCATTACATCCAACAATGTTGGAATACCGGGATAGATGTTAACCAACCCATTCAATATCAAGATATTTACTAAGTCAGTTATTAATGAATTGAATTGTTATATGTCCAGTACGAAATTCAATCCGAAAACAACCATCATTAATCCGAAAACAACCATCATTGAAATTTGCATTTGAACTGGAACTCAGGTCCGTCAAAAGCCATAAAATTTTGCACTGAAACGAATCGTGATTTGCTACATCATTTAGTAGCTGTTCTCTTTTCAATACGAATTGACGTGCGGACTATCAAAACAGTAATGTTAAATTTATTTTGATTTGATTCAGAATATTTAATTGCGAATGTGATCCTTATCTTTTATACGTTGACCAGGTTCTCTTTCTCTTCAAAATTTCCACCCTTCACGATTTTGCTTAATTGTTAGTACAGTTCAATTTTCGATTTGGTTTTGATTGCTAATACTAGCCTCTATTTATATCCTAGCAGGCTTCTGTCACGCGTTCTCTTCTCTCTATACGTTAAGTGATAAATATACAAATAAATACCATTATCGGGTGGAGTTTGTTGGATTTGATTGATAAATCTTATGAATAACTCTTATTCCATGTTTGAGGACATCTGAGTGAGACAATGAAGATTTATGCGTAGAATGTATAGTTATCATCAAAGTTGGAGTAATTTGTTTAGTTATTGAAACTTTACTAATTATGATTATTAGGAACTAACCAACATTTACAATGGTGAAATATATTGCAATTAAGATTTATCATAACTAACGCGATTAAACAATACTACAAAAGAGCATGTGGGTCAAACATATTGCAACAAATTGGAAGCATATGTCAGTAGAGTATTCAAAAAAGCGCGAGTTGTCGGCATGGAAAATACAACAGAGATTGGTTAGAGTCGCTCATCAACCCATTGGGAGAAGATTATACTGTATAAATATTTACTATTGATATTTATTTAATAATTCATTATTGCCAACTTTGTAAATTTATTGGAGTCATATTTAATGTTTTTCAGTAGTCAATCAATTGTGTGGTTTTTTGTGGTCTTGTTTGCAGTGCAATGTACAGAAAATTCCGACACTTTGGGAGAACCTTTGCAAGATCCTAATTTTAAAGAATTGGACATCATCCGTTAGTTGTTTGAGTGTAAAATGGATATTTAAACATTAGCAATTCAGATTGATAATCTAACTGATTGAACGATAAATAAAAATAACAGATAAAATACAGAAACATATCTCTTTATTTAATTCTTGAAAGGTCTTTTCGGAAGTAATAGACCAGGAGTATTAGGACAATAAATACTGACACTTTCGATAAATTTAGAAGCTAACGTCAATAAATTTACAAATACCATCAGTTTTAGCAGGTTTGGCACTTTTTACAGCCTTCACCAATGTCAACAGGTTTGATTCCAAATCCTCAAAAGTCCATGAAAAATCACCAATACTAGTTTGAATAGAACCATGCTCATTTGATTCTAATTTAGTACTTGCTTTTAATGAAGACATCATAGTTTCCACATCATCCGATACCGTTCCTTTTATTAGCAAAATGACAAACCTTTTGCAGGTGATGGCATTAATCCTTTTGGACCAAGTGTTCTTGCGATTTTTATGACTTGAGGAAACATCTGCTTTGTTGATAAGACTCTATCGAATTTTATTTTGTCAGATAAAACCTAATGAAATTAGTACATTTGAAATTCGAATGATGATTTGTGAGGTTATGTTTTACGGGTGCACATTGGTGAATAATTTCAAAGGAATATTCTCCATTTTTAATTTCAGATCCAAGCTATAAATCACTTACATCTTCAATCAATTCAGCTCCACCAACATAGGTAGCACCCAATTTTTTTGCAAGTTCAGCATCTTTACCCTATTTAAACATCAGATAATGAAAGAAATACCGTAGCAAATACCAATATAACGGAATCATTATCGCTTGTAACAGATTTAGGGAAATTGACAGTAGTTTGAATTTGTTTTTGATTTTCATCCATTAATAATTTAATGTTTGTTATAATAGGTAATTTTTGGCCTTTTTTGTTAATGAAATGATGGGATACCTAAAGCATAATTTGATAATAATTGAAATGATTCATTTAAAGTAACATTTTCTTGAGAATTTAATTTTTTTAATTCTTTCTTTTCTTTTAAGTATCTTTGACGATCGTAGCATCTGATTTGATTTTTTAAAATATTGGGTAACTGTAATCTTAATCCAATTCGATTCATTTCTGAAAGAAAAAAAAATTATTCAGACCATCAAAGTGTTTGGAAGAATGAAGTAGAAATTGTTGTAGATGCTAATTAAAAGTGAATAGGAAAGTAATGCATTCATTTATTTATTGATTATTCATTCAATTGACTACCCATTTTCTTCATCATTCTATCACTATTTTATTAGTAAAAGTATATTTACTGGCTCTTGGAATCTGATTCCTGTAATTGATTATCCATTTTCTTTATTACGTGACTAGTCTAACAATTATTAAAGATAAAAATTACTCTGGGAATCATATTCGACTCAGATTTGACATGAGTGGACCAGAGACTGATAGGTTGTTTGACATTATTTGGTCTGGATGTTGCAGTTATAATTCTTACACAATCCATACTGTATTCTTTATTGAATTGGATTTTATTGGACCCAAATTCACGGTTTTTCTTAATGTCCACACGTGATAATAGTACATGAGTTGACAACCATCCCAATACTCTCACATTATAAAACTCAATCGACTGATAACGCTGTCTTACCATCCATTGTAATTCAATATCAAATAAAATCTGAAATAATCATATTACAAATAGCTGAACTCTCACATCAGTAGCTTTATGAACTAAAATTAATTATTCATCCAACCAATCCAACAAATCAGGAGTGAAATAAGTAATCTAAACAATAAATCATACTGAATGCAATAAATACCAAAATGTTAGCACCTACGATATATAAAAAACAATAAAATGAATTACCTGCACGGAAAGCAGATTCCAATGATTCCAATACTCCAGCCTTCAATTCAAAAACACCGTTCTGCGCCGCATGGTAAATCATAGCGTATTCACCACTAACTTGATAGATTGCGCAAGGATGATCTGGTGCAAGAGTTTTGCAATCACGTACGATATCGAGGTATGGATATCCAGGCTTGACCATGAGGAAATCTGCACCTTCGTCTACATCTCGGATCTAATGATTAGAGTCATGGTTTACGATTGCACGTCGTGCTAGACCACGGGCATTAGGGGGAAGTTGGTAGCATTTGCGATCGCCATATGATGGTGCTGATCCAGCAGCGTCTCTGTCGATTAGTCAATGTTGTTTGATAAAATAATGTATATGATAAGGTCATCTATTGAGACGAGGGTAAGCAAATATTTTTGGAGTTTGTTCAAGTTGAAATACACTTAAAGTATGCAAGAATAAAAGATACCTGAAAGGGCCATAAAAGGCGGACGCAAACTTTGCTGAGTAACTCATCACAGCAACCTGTGAACCCAGACCACTTTTAATCAAATATTGCTTGATTGCTCGAATTCTACCGTCCATCATGTCTGAAGGGGCAATCAGTTGACAACCTGTGGTTAGAAATGAACTGAATACCCGCTTTAGCAAAGTTTACTGAAACTTCCGCCAATCGTTCGATTGATGCTTGATTGTCGAGTTTTTTGTCTGAAAAAATACCTGATTGTTGGTTAGTATTTAATTTGGGTTGAAGAAAGAAGGTAAATAGCTAAAGGTTGTTCAATTTCACATTGCCATTGCATCATGAAAGCAGACCATAGAAAGTGTCTGACCCCTTTTAGTGATTTTGATATTTAATTCTTGTTGCTATAAATGTGCTTATGAATAGAATTTCAAATCCAATAAAAGAACTTACCACAATGACCATGGTCAGTATATGCACAGAGACAAACATCACAAGCAACAAGGACATTAGGAAATTCCTCTCTAAATAATCGAATGGCCCTAATAACAGGACTATTAGGAAGGTCTGCACCAGAACCACGGCCATCCTATGGAGTTAAAGATATAGTAAAAACCTTATTGCCAGAGGGAACACCAAAAAGCAAGACACAAGACAGACCTTTCTGAACCAATGGAGTAAAGTGATCTTTGAGGGTGTTTATTCCGAATCTGAATTGACCAGGTAAGGACTTGATTTCAATTTTTGAATCATCAATGTCATGAATAAAGACGGGATAAATAAGGGACTGTTTAGATATACGTCTTCCATCAGCTTGCCAAGAGCGAGTGACAGGATGTTGGTATCCGGAGTGTAGTAGGGAAGTAATTCTGAAATCTGCCATTGAGTTTGATGATACAGAAAAAGAAAGAATTTCAATGACAATGATGAAATGAGATGAGCAATATGGAAACAGAAAAAAAATAACATATAAGCGAATGCGAATAGCCAAGACTTGATATAGTATCAAGTGAACGCGCTCAATTCCATTGATAATACATTTCTACCAGCAATAATAATTTAAGAGAGCAACGATGAGATTTACTCTAATGATGAGCAGTGAAGTTATTGTGAAAGTATATGATGGGGTTGATTAGTACCAATCGTTTTCCGTTTAAAAACTTTGATGAATTCACTAAATACTGCAAATACGGATACAATCAATACGGATACCAATAACAAGGACAAAAATATCAAAGTTAATAATATGGATACCGGTAGCAACGAAACCAATTCAGGGATTCCATTACAAACAGTGTACTTGAACATTCCCTCACCATCTTCCTACTCGTTACTCTCTTCGAACCATCCTGCTTTCTTGTCTTCTTTACTCAATTCCTTCCTCTCCTTAGATACTACTTACTCACTTACTTGTTGCCATTCCACCGTCACTTTCTCCCCTCTCTTGCTTGAACCAACTCGGTCTGGATTTGTCAATCCAGATACTAATATTATCCTATTGTCTCTCCCCATTCATTCACCTAGTCTATATACTCCTATTTTTGATTACTCGATTCAATCCAAGACTGCTACTGTACTCCCTGTTTCCTCTCATTTATTACCTGTATCTCCATCGGAGTCCAATACGCTGGTCATTTATACTTCTTATAATCACTTGGCACGACTCGGTTGTTTTCATGAGGATTGGATTGAAGTGTTGTATAATGATACCATCCATTTATACCAGATATTCGGAACTGATGATTTGTATTTTTCTTTATCTAATAATAGGTATAAAAGGACTTTCTAACAGTTAGGTAACTTGGGACAATATTAAACAATAGGCTAAATGACACTCAAACACCAATATTATATACTTCGCAGCTTAATTTCTATAACCTTATTCAATCATTTTCACTTTGCAACGTAGATGTTACTATCCAAAAACCATCTGTAAATGTGGTTGAAGATTTACAGATTGCTGTTGAATTGGACGTTAAACTGGTGGACTCTGGTTTATCTTTTGTCTCACTTGACGAATGCCTCTTTCAGCTATCGGAATTGTTTCGATCGACCACCCAAATAGTCCGATTGCATGATTATATCGCCGTCTCTATCGATAGTAGGTTATATGTCATTCATTAACAGTATTTATTTTGTTTTTCTGTCTTTTTCCTGTTTTACATGCTTCATAAGAACTATTGTTCATTCGATCATTACTAACTCTGATTAGAAAACATTGCCACTCTTAAATCACAATTACCATTTGAAATGGCTGAAATCAATGAATTGGATTTAAGGTATACCTAACAAACTCATTCCAGCTTTGTAAAATCAAAGAATGCATTAGAAACGGTTTATTTCCAAGTTACAAGGTTAGAACCTAGTGGACGAATGCCATCTGTTATCCACCCAGAAACAACCAGAGTGGTTCATGCTGGAACTGTTCATTCGTTTGTTCCTGATGGGATCCTATCTAATCCGTTTGATATTCTTGGTTCACAAAAGTTTATTGATACTGACGTTGTGATATTTTATGTATTAATCTTTAGTCCCCCTTTCATGATACCGATGGCAACTTAATCAGTAAAAATCATGATGAAAACGTAACTGTATCATTTGACAATATGGTACTTTTTATACACTAAACATAGACATCAATTTCCAATCAGAATCCAACCAACAAATCCAAACAAATCGACATCAACCCAGAAAATCCAGTTTACAAAACCCTCACTAATCTTTTCAAACTTCATTCATACCCAAAAACACAAACATACAACATTCAAACCACGATTCTGATTCATGGTCCACCACATACTGGGAAAAAATTTATAATTGATTATTGTGCAAAACAACACCATTACCATCAAATTCAACTCAATTGTTTCCTACTATTACGTGATAGTATTGATGCAACCACTACCGAATTGTATCGGCACAAGAAACGTATCCTGGATGCATCTCCGTGTATAGTAGTGTTAACACATTTAGAAGCATTTACTGAATCATGGACCGATTCAAGTATATCTATTGTCTATTAACAGTAGAAACAAATGATATGAAATCAATTCTTAAATCATTTTTTGAGAGTTTGAAACCAACTCAATCGCCATATCCGATCATTATCATTGCAACTGTTCATGACATTGACAGTATTGATCCAGAGCTACGTTCGTTGTTTACTCATACGATAGCATGTCGGGTAAATTTATAGTATTAACAGTAGGTTCCTGATGAACAAGATAGATTAATGATTTTGAATAATATGATGGTTGATGTGGAGGTGGATATAAATGTATCTGTAAGGCATGTTGCATTACAAACAGCTGGATTAAATGCGTTAGATTTAAAGCATGGATTGGTGAGTGCTGGTTATAATACCATTAAGAGAGTTTTGGGGTAAATATTAGTTTTTGAATTCATCCTGGTAGATTAGGATTTGATGTTGATGTGGTTGCGAAGGCGGGTGTAGGTATCTCCAGACCTGATATTCTTAAATCAATCGATCAATCTCGTTCTGAACATTCTGATTCTATTGGCGCACCCAAAATTCCAACGTATCATCTAATTGTGTTTATACTAGTGTGTATTGGGAAGATATTGGTGGATTAAGTCATGTGAAAGATACAATATTAGAAACAATTCAGTTACCATTGATACATCCAGAGTTATTTAGCAGTGGAGTGAAGAAGCGATCGGGAGTTTTATTATATGGACCACCCGGTACAGGTAAAACTTTGGTGGCCAAGGCCGTTGCTACTACTCTTGGTCTCAATTTCTTCTCAGTTAAAGGACCGGTACATAAATATTACATTAACGATTAGGAATTACTCAACATGTATATTGGTGAATCAGAAGCCAATGTGCGTAAAGTATTCCAAAAAGCACGAGATGCTAAACCATGTATCATTTTCTTTGATGAATTGGATTCGGTAGCTCCACAACGTGGTAGTAAAGGTGATTCAGGAGGTGTAATGGATCGAATTGTTTCGCAATTATTATCGGAATTGGATGGAATGGGTAGTAGTTCGGATATCTTTGTCATTGGAGCTACCAACCGACCTGATTTATTAGATTCTTCATTATTAAGACCTGGTAGATTTGATAAACTACTATTCTTGGGTGTTTCTGATACAAATGAACAACAATTACAACTCATTCAGGCATTAACTAGAAAGTAATTTGATTTCTCTTTTGATACTCAGGTTTAAATTGCATTCTGATTGTGATTTATTAGCTTTAGTTGACAAATGTCCATTTATATATTCGGGTGCGGATTTCTATGCCCTATGTTCAGATACATTATTAAAATCAATGACACGTAAAATAAGCGAAATACAAAGATTAGTTATGGAATGGAATGAAAGTGGACCACATTTGCCACATCCACATCCAACTTCTAGTGTTTATTTCCTAGATCATGTGTATGAAGGTAGTGTAGAAGTGGAGATACGGATGCAAGATTTTGAAGATGCATTAGAAGAATTGGTACCATCAATAACACCTGCTGAATTAGAACGATATGCGAAATTGAAGAGTTTATTTGAACCTGGGAATGAATAAATGTAAGATTTTATCTATTTTGTGGGTTACTTTATGATTGTTTAACCCTAACCCTTAATCACTACTCATTTTTTCCTGAAATGAAGTGATTGTAGCATATTGACTCAAATACACATCGTCAAATTCCAAATCATTTATTCACCAATACGTTACTCAAATTCATGGGTTTGTGAGAGTAGTAGAAAGATCATCAATAAGCATCCAGGAGTAATCACTTCCATCACCGATGATGGACAATTTATCAATGATGCTAAATCCTTGAGCACCCAAATTGACAAAAACAGGAGTTGCATTTGTAATCGGAACAGAATAAGTGGCCACAACCACACCATTGAGTGTTCCAACAAAGTTAGCCGTGTTGGTTGGGTTGGCAAGTGAGTTCACATAACTATACCTCCATCAGATCCAACATTAATTGGGATTTGGTAAATGTTGTTAATTAACCCATTAGGAGCAGAAACAACACCTTGTGCCATACCAGGATAGAAACTATATGCAACCTTGTTGAAGTAAATAGTTTGACTACCGGAAACCCAATCCAATCCAAAGTATCCATCATTCAAATCACCATATGATTGAGAATACTTGGGTTCGTCAAAAGTCATCAGATTTGGTTCAACACATCCACCATTGACAGCGATAAATGGGGCTTGGCAACACACTTTAGTGACAGTTCTCTTGATGACTTCACGTTTGGATAATCCTTCTTCATCGATCATCTTGTAGAAATCCAAAGCAGATAATTGACGTTTTTCAACGTCACGGATAACCAAGGCAGAACGGATTTGGATAAGGGCAATAAGTTATTGCCAATAACGTTAAATTTCATTTTCAGATGATTTTGACTGCCATGGCTTACTCTTAGACGTTTGTCAAGATTGCGAAATCCTCGAAACACTTAACTCTGGTGAAGTGTTCGTGATTAGTGAATCAAGTAAACAGTCGTTCAACACGATTTTACAAAATGCATACATATGGAATCAATTCCTGATTATATTTGCCTTTCAAATCAAATATAATTATCGATAAATGAAATATCTCTTCTTTCTATGGTCTGGTTTTTGACTGTCTAAAGTTGGTAAATTAAGTTACTGTCAAGCAATCTATTGTCAATAATATATCATGACTCAAACCAACTTCTTGAGGTTCAGAGAAATAGTTTATTCAACAATGCACAGCTCCAACTTACGGGTTTGTGAGAGTAGTGGAAAAGTCATCAATGACAATCCAAGATCCGCTAGTTCCATCCCCAACAATAGAGAGTTTATCAATGTTGGTAAATCCTTGAGCACCCAAATTGACAAACACAGGAGCTCCATTGGTAACAGGAACTGAATAACTAGCCACATTCACACCATTGAGTGTTCCAACAAAGTTGGCAGTGTTAGTGGGATTGTTCAGTGAATTCACATAAAGAGTAGCGACTGAAAAGACAACACCTCCATCAGATCCAGCATACATTGGAATACTATCGTAGTTGTTAATCAAGCCATTGGGAGCTGAAACAACACCTTGAGCCATACCAGGATAACCGTTAAAGGCAATCTTATTGAAGTAAATGGTTGTTTCACCAGTAGGCCAATCCAATCCGAAGTAACCATCATTCAAATCACCATAATTGCCGGAATACTCTTGTTCGTCAAAAGTCATAAGGTTTGGTTCAATACATCTACCATTGACTGGAACAAATGGAGCTTGGCAACATACTTCAGTGATACTTCTCTTTTCAGATAGAGAAACTCCTCGTTTGGATAAACCTTCATGATCAATCTTCTTGTAGAAATCCAAAGCGGATTCTTGACGTTTTTCAAGATCACGGACGACCAAGGCAGAACAGATTTGGATAAGAGCAATCACGTTAAATTTCATTTTTGATTATGATTATAACTACAACTACTAATTATTTTATACAGATAAATGGAGAGTTTATTTGTTTACAAATATCGCCCATGTTTACAATAAAAGTAAATAATATTGGAGGCTAAAGTCGTTAGATTTATTTAGCTATTCTTAGATACATATTCTTCTATCAATTGAATTTTTATAACGAAAGTGACAATTTCGTTAATATTCCACAATGAAATCTCGTCATAATAGGTTTTGAATCATCAGACAATGTTGACTAAGTTATTATCACATATCTACAATTTCAAAGATACAACTTCAAATTAATTTCAAATGGCACAATTATCAATCGAAACTGCCACAAATTTAGCATTTGTTAGTGGAATTACTTATCCATTCATAATATTTACTGTGGCATCTGCTGCTTATCAATTACAGAAGAATCTGTTGGCTTAATCACTATTCATGAAATAAAGTGATTGTAACAAATTGACTCAAATACAATAGAATATTGACTCAAATACAATAGAGTAACTGAAAAAAGTTAAAGAGTCAAATTCCAAATCATTTATTCACCAGTACGTTGCTCAAATTTATGGGTTTGTGGGCGTAGTAGAAAGATCATCAAATAAGAATCCAGGAGAAACCACCTCCATCGTCGATGATAGTCGGTTTCTCAATATTGCTAAATCCTAGAGCACCCAAATTGACAAAGGTGTTCCATTGGTAATCAGAACAGAATAAGTGGTCACAACCACACCATTGAGTGTTCCAACAAACTTGGCAGTGTTGGTTGGATTGTTCAGTGCATTTACGTACAGCGTTGTGACTTAGAAGACCTCCCCTCCATCAGATCCAATATTCATTGGAAGGTCGTAGGAGTTGTTAATCAACCCATTTGGAGGAGAAACAACACCTTGTGCCATACCAGAATATTTACTAAATGAGTACTTATTGAAGTAAATGGTTTTTCTACCACTAGGCCAATCCAATCCGAAGTAACCATCATTCAAATCACCATTTGAGCTGGAAAACTGAGCTTCATCAAAAGTCATAAGGTTTAGTTCAATACATCTACCATTGACTGCAACAATGGAGCTTGGCAACATAATTCAGCGACTCTTCTCTTTTCAGGTTGAGAAACTTCTCGTTTGGATAAACCTTCATGATCAATCTTCTTGTAGAAATCTTAAAGCAGATTCTTCACATTTTTCAACTTCGTGGACGACCAAGGCAGTACAGATTTGGATAAGAGCAATAATATTAACTTTCATTTTGATTTGATTTTGATTGCTAATGCTAGACTCTTTATATTGTGAAGTCTTCAGTCTATTTGGGACGCTCTCTCCATTATTTCAATTAAATAATAAACATTGGTGAAAAAATGTTGCGCGGAATTTGTAGGATTCTAATAAGAGTTCAGGGATGAGATGAGACGCGTATTAAGTACTGATACGATAGGATCAGCAAGTATTGTAGCACTATATGGTTGGTAAATTAATTATATCATTGTGGTGTATTACTAGAGAATCCTGGATTTGATTTTAAACATAAAATGAATAATTGTAGATTATTTAGAAATATCAATGTGAAACTACAGGACATAATCTCTCTGTAATGGCGTATGCATAGTACTATTTGTGGATAAGACACATATCATTGTTGATTATTTTGAGCTGAACAATGAAAATTCTTCACAATAGATTTTGAATCACCAAACAATGATTATTTTTAAGAAAATGTTTTACACATATAAAGAATAACAAAGATAACGACTTAACATCAAAGAATTGGATTCTTAAATTCAAATGTCACAATTTCCAATCGAAACTGCTACCAGTCTAGCATTTGTCAGTGGAATTACCTATCCCTTCACATTATTTACTCTGGTATCTGCTGCATATCAATTAAAGAAGAATCAATCCTATCGCGTCATCTCTATTTTCCTATCCAGTTTCTTTTCTGCTTTGATTCTACTCACGTATCCAGCTAGATGGTTACCATATGGTGTACCAACTGGGTTAAGACTGATGTGGTTTATTGGATCGAATTTGGCTTTGGGGTTTATTTCAGTTGCTGGTATTCATCGATATAGTACTGCTATCATCAACGATAAAATTCGAAATGGTTTTATTATAGCGGGGTATGTAACTGTTTGGGGTATACTACTGATTATGACTATAACAAATGTGTTTCATGTAATGGGATTGACTAGTTACAGTACCATCGTCAACTCATTAGCCATTGTCATCCCTATTGGTCACATTATACTAACCACAGTATTAATTGCTCGAAATAAATGGAAAAATGACCTATTGGAAAGTTTTGCTACTGTTACGCAAATATTTACAATACTCATTGCAATACTTTGGACAGTTTGGCTTGTTCTTCTTTTTACTATAAGTACACTTCCAGTTTACCTGATCATCACACTACTACTTCTCCAAATTACTATCCTTTTGGAAAATAGAATACAGTCATTCACTGAAATCGTTTATAACAACAAGAAAAAAACGAACAAAATAGGGAACAAGTCGAATGGACTTGAAAGCGTACCTCAATAAATACTTATTTAAGAATAAACAATATGATGATTTAAAAGTGGATTTTCCAACCTCAGAAATAGTTGCAGTGGTCAAGATATAGTGGGACAATTCAAAATTTGGATACTGTGCTAATATTTTTCGTTCCTTGTCAGTAGAGTAAATATCTATCTGGAAAACACTAAGATTTTAACACAAATTCTCCTCGTAATGAATTTTATGTGGATTATTTATACAAGTCTCTCATGATAAAGATATTCCGAGAGGCTATCGAATCTAGGATTGAACTGTCACAGATTGAATTGATTACAATATATTAGTAACACATAAAATTGCTACAATTTCAATCAAATAGTTTATTCACCCATACTTCACGGAAACTTATGGATTGGTAAGAGTGGTGGAAAGTTCATCAATGACAAGCCAGGATCCGTCACTGCCGTCACCAATGATAGACAGTTTGTCAATATTGCTAAACCCTTGAGCACCCAAATTGACAAATACAGGAGTTTCATTGGTAATAGGAACCGAGTAAGTGGCCACAACCACACCATTGCGTGTACCAATAAAGCTGGCGATGTTGGTTGGGTTTTTCAGTGCATTTACGTACAGAGTAGCAACTGAGAATACAATACCTCCATCAGTTCCAACAAAAATTGGAATCTCGGGATAGTTGTTAATTAATCCATTGGGAGCAGAAACAACACCTTGTGCCGTACCAGGATAAAAACTGAATGCGTACTTATTGATGTAAATGGTTGTTTCCTCAGTAGGCCAATCCATACCGAAATAACCATCATTCAATTCACCAAATTCGCCAGAAAACTGAGGTTCATCAAAAGTCATCAGATTTGGTTCAACGCATCTACCACTGACTGAAATAAACGGGGCTTGGCAACATACTTCAGTGACAGTTCTCTTTTCAACGTAAAAGGTTTCTCGTTTGGTTAAACCTTCTTGAACAATCTTCTTGTAGTAATCCAAAGCAGATTCCTGACGTTTATATAAATCGCGAACGACTAAGGCAGAACAGATTTGGATAAGAGTAATGACGTTAAATTTCATTTTTGCGCGATTGTGATTTTGCTGGCAGATGTGAACCACTTTATATTTTTTAGAGACTCGATCTAATCTGACTTCAGCTCTCTCCACACTTACTATTTATTGTAAATATTGAAATCAGTTCAGCCTGTCAGCCTAACTTACCGTTTGATATGTAGTCACTCTCAATAGCACACGATATAATCCTTGTAAACGTGTCGCAATACCTTTTTTGATATAAAAAACTGTGGATAGCTTAGGGAGAAGAGTGCCAATCGAAATAGATTAAAGGTTTTGTTGATAAACAAATCCTACCAATGGAATCCACACCTTGTGTTGAAAAACTCATTTAACGGGATTATTAAAAAGTAGATCAATACGACTCTATTAATCAACTATTTTATTGAAGTGGCTAATCGCCCTAAAGTATATTTCAAAATAGATTTCACCTTTGATTGTTGATTAGATATGGTGTATGAATTGAATCATAGTTTCTTTCTGTGGTCTAGTACTGAATTGTCTAAAGTTGGTAAAATATTGTAGTTTTAGATATTCAGATTGTTTTCCTGAATTAAGGGACACTCTAAAATGTTCAAAAGAATTCTTTCAATAGTTAAAAACTCATTAGTGTCAAAACTCTAAGGATGTTTTAATTACAAGTACATACCCACATCACGATATAAGAAATATATTAAGGCTTCATATGGAGTTAATAACAAACGATCAATTGTCAAAATTATATCATGACTCCAAACAAACTTCACTATTAGTTCAGACAAGTACTTTATTCAACAATACGCAACTTATGGATTGGTAAGAGTGGAGGAAAAGTCATCAATAAGAATCCAGGATTGCAACGATCCATCACCAATGATGGAGAGTTTGTCAATGTTGTTAAATCCTAGAGCACCCAAATTGAGAAACAAAGGAGCTCCAGTGGAAACAGGTACAGAGTAGGTGGCCACAGTTACACCATTGAGTGTTCCGACAAAGTTGGCAGTGTTGGTTGGATTGTTCAGTGAATTGACATAAAGGGTAGCAACTGAGAAGACAATACCTCCGTCAGATCCAATATACATTGGAACGTCGTAGGAGTTGTTAATCAACCCATTTGGAGCAGAAACAACACCTTGTGCCATACCAGGATATTTACTAAATGAGTACTTATTGAAGTAAATGGTTTTTCTACCAGTAGACCAATCCAATCCGAAATAATCATCATTCAAATCACCATTTGAGTTGGAAAACTGAGGTTCATCAAAAGTCATAAGGTTTGGTTCAATACATCTACCATTTACTGCAACAAATGGTGCTTGGCAACATACTTCAGCGACACTTCTCTTTTCAGGTTGAGAAACTTCTCGTTTGGATAAACCTTCATCGTGGATCTTCTTCTAGAAATCCAAAGCAGATTCTTCACGTGTTTCGATATCGTCTCGCTTGGACAAACCTTCATCGTGGATCTTCTTGTAGTAATCCAAAGCAGAATCTTGACGTTTTTCAACATCACGGACGACCAAGGCAGAACAGATTTGGATAAGAGCAATAATATTAACTTTCATTTCATTTTAACTGCAAATACTAACTAATTTTTATAGGCAAGTTTTCTGTTTATTTATTTGTGGCATTTCACCACCTTGTGTCCATTGTTTACATCAATACTAAGCAAGTTTGGTGTTTTAAATCTGTTGAATTGTCCGGCTAAGCTTACGTGTATATTCAATTGAAATTTTTCATAACGAAAATTAGAATTACGTTGACGTATATTGAACAATGAAATGTCTTCACAATAGATTTTGGAAATTAAACTAAAGTGACTGTTTTACAAAAAAGAAGTAAATATTACAAATCTACAATTCGAAAGACATAACTTCAAAGAATTCTATTCTAATGTCACAATTTTCAATCGAAACTGCTACCAGTCTAGCATTTGTAAGTGGAATTACCTATCCCTTCACATTATTTACTCTGGTATCTGCTGCATATCAATTAAAGAAGAATCAATCCTATCGCGTCATCTCTATCTTCCTATCCAGTTTCTTTTCAGCGTTGATTCTACTTACGTATCCTGCAAGATGGTTACCGTATGGTGTACCAACTGGGTTAAGACTGATGTGGTTTATTGGATCAAACATAGCTTTGGGATTTATTTCAGTTGCTGGCATACATCGATATAGTACTGCTATCATCAACCACAAAACTCAAACTATTTTTATCATAGTGGGATATGTGATTGTTTGGGGTATACTTTTAACTATGACAATAACAAACGTGTTATATGTGTTAGGATTGGGCGTTTACAGTACTATCATTAACTCATTTGCACTTGTCATACCTGTTGGTCACATTGTATTGACAATCGTATTAATTGCTCGAAATAAATGGAATAATGATCGTTTGGAAAGTCTTTCAACAGCTACGCAAATATTTGCAATACTCATTGCAATACTCTGGACAGTATGGATCGTACTTCTGATCACCATCGGTACACTTCCAATTTATTTGATTATCACGTTACTTCTTCAACAAGTTACTATCCTTTTGGAAAATAGAATACAGTCATTGACTGAAATTGTTTATAATAATAGGAAGAAACCAAACCAATCGGGTGAAAAATCGATTGCACTGCAAAGTACTTCATGATTAGAAGTATTATTTAAAGCAAATAGAATTTTCCTTACTGTAAATGAATAATAAATGATTGAATAATATTGATATTTTGAAGACTAGATTGGCAGTGATATTCCGCTCTCACTTGAATGAAATATTTTACAGGTTGTTAAAAATCATTTAATGTCAAGAGAATACATCGTTATGTTTCAATCGACAATATCAAGACCATTGGAACAAATATAGCCATGAATGTAGCAAGGTATGATCACAAAAATTATTGGTCTTTTTTTCCTAAAATGGAAACGTCCCAAAAGGGAATGAAATTATAATTCCAGAAATGGATTTCAAAAGAATATAAATAGATGGATAGATCTTGAGCATTCAATATCTTGAAAACCAAGTATGTGATTGTATTACTCACTCTCCAGATGAAACTCAACAAAATTACCACAAATGTTCAATCTGCTGTTAATGGAGTGAACTATTCCATTGAATTTGCTGCTGAAGATAACAAAAACCAAGGATTAAATCAAATGAATATCATTCAATCTATTGATTCCAAAACCACCGTTCCTTTAAAAGAATGTTTGGGGAAATTTATAAGTTCTGGAGGTTGGGCTGTGATCAAAGAGGACGTTATTAGTCGAAAGGTCATCAAGAGCTCTCCTTTAACCCGAAAAATCACTTGGATCAATCCTTTAACTTTTCATTTTACTTGGAACGATGCTACTGACTACCGTCTCTGGACATATGATATATCTAACCGAGCATATTATCAAATTGGTCACGACTTGAAACTCTGTCAGGTTCTATCCGCGATTGAAAACAATGGTTGGAACTTCTTTAAAAAAGTACATACTACATTAGAAGAAACTCTAGCTGAATTGAAACTTTCCGAGTATAAAGATGTGCTGTCAGAGCAAGGATTTACTTTGGAAAAGATTATCCATCTCCCTAATCATTATGATGCACTAGGAATTAAATTGGCCCATCGCCATGACTTTGATGATTTAATCGCTTTCTTAAAAGAAAGTGAATAACATGACTAATAGTTGACAACCAATAAACAGATTTGGTTTTAAACAATTGGATTTACTGTTAAGTGATGAACGATCCTTTGGTGATGTTAAGAAACCTAAATACCTATACTACCTAAGTAGTATTAGGTGAACTTGATAAGTTGTAATAGCACCCGTTAAGCTAGTTATGTATATTTGAGTAGATGGTATTTTACTTTTTTTTTGTGAAGAGTTTAATTTTTTTTACATACAGTTCAATGGAAGCATCATTTCAAAAGGTAGCCAAATATTGCTCAACACAAATGCAAGAATATGCGGAATGTATTGATATTAATCCAGATAATTGGAAAAGTAAATGTATTAGCGAGAAACAAAATTTAACACAATGTGCACATACCAAGTAAATGAATATTTATATTTATGAATAGAGTACAAGATATACAACAAGTCAAGATCGATTGTAAAACCCAAATTGATAATTTTAATTCTTGTTTAAATCAACATGGAAATGATCATCAACAATGTGTTGAAGTACTACAAAACTTGAATGATTGTCATGAACAATTTTATAAAAAAATAAACTAATTGTAACCAATGATATGAAATCTTTTATTTTTTTTTAAAGAAAGGGAAAATGGTTTATTACTTTCAAAGTACTGCTACTGATCCTCCTACAACTATTTATATGGGAAAAGATAAATTTGAAAATGAAGAATTAATCAAATATGGTATACTTTGACTTAACTCGAATCTATTCATTAGGTAGCATATTTAATATTAAGAAATTAGGTATCTTTAAACTATCGAATAATTATTAGGTTGGACAAATGATGTTTGGTTTCACGTAGACAAATTATCTTCTGCTCATGTCTATTTAAGACTTCAAGAAGGTGATCGTTGGGATCAAATTGATGAAAAATTGTTGTTAGATATCGCTCAGTTAACTAAAGCTAATTCTATCGAAGGTATCTTACTTTAAATCATTGAAATTTCATATGGATTGATTCTTTACTGGACATGAATTGATTTTTTAGGAAACAAGAAAGATAATATTTGTATTATATATACACCTTGGTCGAATTTGAAAAAGACTGGAGATATGGACACTGGTATACAGTACGATAATTGATCAATACAATAGGTCAAGTGGGTTTTCATAAAAACAAGACTGTATATTGAATTTACTTTAAACAACTTTAGGTTAAACGTACGTATATAGATACAAGGGTAATGAATTCAACACACACTGATTTTAAAAGAGGAATGAAATCATCAACAGATTGAACAAAACAAAAACAGAAGATTATCCAGATTTAGGATTAATGAAGATTCAAAATGAAAAAATGATTAGAAAACAACAAAGAGAATTAGAAAAGCTCCAAAATCAAGCTGAATTAGAATATATCAAGGAAAAACAGTTGGAGAAAAAGAAAGGATTGAATGGATATGAAAGTTTGATGGTTGAAGAACATATGTATTCCAATAAGGGATTAGATATGACTAAAACAGCTCAAGAATTAGAAGATGATTTCATGTGATTTGAATAAATTCAAAAACTGTTCAAGTTTTCATTAAACATTTCATTAATAAAAGATTCTTTCCAATAAACAAGAATTGAAAGTTTAGATTTGATCGTCTTAAAAACAAATTCGAGCAGTATACATTAAGCTTCTGATACGTTTTTATTTTTAATTCTGTCACAATATCTACTGACAGAGTGCCGTACCGCAAAAGCAGCTTTGATGTTGGTGGAAAATTTACAAGGCTTCATCGGCGCGATATTCCCAAATTCTTCGGGTGTATCAATAACTGTTCGCGATAAAATGCGGGATAATATTCCACTTGAACTCTGTGAAAAGCAATGCAATTGATTAGTAAATGTGAATCCGTTGTAAATTCCATTATTTCATCTTTCAATGGATAAAGGAGGAGAAACACGTAGTAATTTTCTATGAATAGCACGTGTTGCTGTCCAAGTCGCATTCAATTGTATAGAAGAGTATTTGCAGAGAGTAAAGCAGCAGCATCCACATAAAGTATTACAGGTAGCGCTCT
>MU621336.1:0-25016 GCA_025399215.1 Globomyces pollinis-pini | reverse complement strand
ACTACTGAAGACCCAACTACCACAACTGAGGATCCAACTACCACTACTGAAGATCCTACTACCACCACCGAGGATCCTACCACTACTACGGAAGACCCTACTACCACAACTGAAGATCCTACTACCTCAACCGAAGATCCTAGCACTACAACTTCGGTGACAGTTACGACTAAATGTTTGGTGACGAAGACTGCAAAGAAGTGTAGATCAAAGAAGACTCCTTCTGTCACGTATGACTCCCCTGAATTGGAATCTGTTGATTCACTTTTTGGTAAACGGGCGTCTAAAGATGAATTGTCTTTTGCCTTCAAACGAAATTTGAAAGCTAAGCGATCAGAATCCGAGGTGACGTCTGACGCCAAGTCCAACCGATTAACGGCTCTTGCTGCTCTCATTTTCGCTGTTAGATTATTGTTGGTTTAATCAATGCAATTGAAAATAAATGAATTTGATTTGAATTTTTGTTTTCTATTTCTTTATTTTAGTTTAAGTTGTGAACTCATAAAAATATCATAGTCTAACAAGTGAATCTTAGAGTATAATATTATATTTTTCTTCTGCAGGGACAAAGTTCACAACAATCCTGCCATCAAAAGATAACGAAGCAAATATCCATGGATCGGATGGACTCCAAGCAACTCCATATACTGAATCTTCATGTTGATCAAATGATGAAATTAATCCGTCCATTGCTTTCCTACCATAATGTTAACCTAGAAACTGACTTAACTTGTGATTGACATCAATATCTTCTGATTGTATAGACGGACTAAACACGGTGTTGTTATGCAATGGTGCAGATGATACAGATACCACTGATTGAAGGTTGACTTGACAATCGGAACTACAAGACAGTAAGAGTTGATCGTGATATTTATTGAAAGACACATTCCAGATCCTAAAGTAAATGTTAAATTGATTGTTTTTACCAATGGGTATGATCAGATAACTCCATTAATGGTGTCTTCGCATTTCGAGTATCCCAGATACGAATCATACAATCATCACCTGAACTGACAAGATGGAATGGTTTGTTTTGATTATAATCTAAACTTCGTACATTTATTTCATGTGCATTCTCTATTTTTGTTGTATTCCTAACCGTTGGTATGTTCAATCAATTACTGGTTTGTTCTTATATCCCATTCATATATACAGTCACCAATTCCAAACGCAATAAGCTTCTCATTATGTGGATTCCATTTTGCAGTATAAATCTGATTTTCAATTGGAATCGATAAATTAGTTTGACATTCCTGAATGGTAAATGATATTCAACTTACCAACGTGGAATCTAATCTGTATACGCCTATGAATTAATTGATATAATATACTATACCCGCAGAGCTTTTCCCATAGGCAAGTACTTTTGATATATTTCCATTTGGCTCCCAAATGACACTTTTGGTTAGCTGAACTTCAATACTTTGAAATGACCTTTTTCGATGTCAAGGTCGATATCTTTTCTAATTTATGCACATTATTGGCAACTAATTGACCACTGGGAATTTGGTTCAAGTTCCATAACGTTGCAATCTCTTCCAAAATAAGAGTTATTTTGTTTACCATTTGAGCAAGTAAATATCCAATTATTGCTTGCAGTGCACGAAGATAGAGCACATACTGGACCAGGATGTTCAAATGCCATTGTTGTTATTTCATCAGCATCCTCATCATAGTCCACTAGGTAAACCTTACGTCAGATATTGTATATTACGTTGTTTTCTGAATGCACAGATGTTGTGCCTACTAACCATCGATTCCTGTCTGATTCTCCTTCCTTCGCTACTATGCTTCGACATTGTTGATTCAACCCGATCACGTTCATATTTTTCTAAAAAATGGTAAGATGCAAACAACAAACGAAGCGAAACCAACAAGATAATTCAAATTGATGCATCAATTCAAAGGTTAGATCTCATATAAACGCGTAGTTTGAATGTTCAGTTCTTTCCTAATGAGTTTGACAAATGGCAATTTTACCATCAAATGCACAACTGATTCTGATGTATTTTACATTCATTCGACATGGATAAGCAATCCAGAAGATGAAAACATGCCGATTGTAGACTTTCAAGTTCTAAATATCACTTCAAATAGATCTTATTCAAATACTTTTACAAATGCAGCACTAATGAACCTCAAACCATCCAGCCTTAACAAAGAGCTGTTTCTTTCAAATACATTTCTCGCCTTTACTAAAAACGAAGCTGGTTTTGTTGAAGTTTCTGAGTCGACAGAGTCAAATATTTCAGTATTGATACTTATTGATTCAAATGTAGATTACTTGGTTCTATTACCCAGTTGCAAATATCAAAGTAATTATGTATTTACTTATACGTTTAGATTCCTTTAGGAACGATGGAATTCACTTGTCATAGTCACTATCAACTTGATACATTCCTCGACCAAATTTTATCCAAACAAAGAAATGCAGAGGTATTCATTTGATTTACATACACGACTTATTTGCTATCATTTCCTGCATTTCCAGTTTCCGTCCAAAATAACTCTATATAGGTTGTCTTAGCGGAGACTGAACAACAACTTCACCAATCCAAGACATCTTTTGATTCATTAATTATCAAATATGAAGACTTGGTTCAGCAAAAAGAATTGAAGGAGTTGCAAGATTACAAAAAGTTTAAGGATGTTTTGAACTCCAAGAAATTCAAAATTAAACAGATACTGGAAGAGTTGGATGCCTCTAAACTGAAGATTAAATCAGAGTCGGTAGATTCAACTCGTATCAAAGATGAATTTGACACCCAGTTGGATCAAAAGTAATAAAGTTATTTGCCATTTAAGTAGTACTATCGATGTCTTAGTATAGAAGGTTATAAATCTTATCTTTGTTCTTATGTAACAATATAATTCAATATCTTACATCTACGGAAACTCACGTAATTAATGCTTCAACTATGCATTAATGCATTGATTTGGAATTATTCTTTCAATTTATTTGAACTCGCTGTTTGTTTTTACGTGTTTATGCTAAAAGTACAGTTAGTACAATTACTACTCACCTTCTCAAATCGGTTAAACGGATCGCCAGTTGAATTCGATCAAATATCTGATCCTGTAATATTAGGATGTGATGGTTATTGTAGAAACAAACCAATTGGAGTGGTTACAGAACAGACAGCATTCAAACAGATTGAAACATGTGTAAATAGAACTCAAGATATTTATGATCATTCAAGCGATGAATTATTAACGAACCAAACAATTCCATTAACTTTAGATATCATTCAATCTCAGTTCTATGTGGAATCTTTGATAAACAACACACTATGCACTGATGAAATCTACACTGCGATTGAAAATGGCATTCAGAAGCTATTGTACAGAAGTTGTATAGCCACTTGTAATGGTGTTCAGGTCCATGCCAGTCAATCTTCAGTTGCCAAGTGCTTCGAAAACGTTACCTCGCTTCTAACAATTGACGAAATTAATCGCTCGTTTAATTTGAGAGGCATTTGTAACTTCAAAACCACAAACCAAGTCAAACAGGCAATTGTTTCATTGAATCAAAATCGACATTCCAATCACTAGGGTTCGCTTGTTTATAGTGATCTTTTAACGTCAATAAAACAAATTGGATTATCCTCATATGCATTGAATCCGAATAATTCATTGTATCAAAGGGTGGGACATACATCAATTAAAGATAATTTCATGATTATTATTGAGATTCAAAAATTGCCGAAAACTGTGGAGAAGGCGTACCCCAAACCTTGCTTGGTTAACCAATCACGTACTTGTGTCATTTCAGGTCGATTCTGACGAAATCCATGCATATCAAACAATTCTGTAATTTCTGTAATATCTGAAAAGATTCGATTCTGAATATCCTCTTGAAGAACTATCGAAATCTTCTTCTGATGTGATGGGACATCTGACCAAGAAATAGATTTGATCTTGGATATATATCTGTCGATATTTTTGAGAGTTCCTTCGAGGCATAGCAATCCAGGCTTACCGGCCATAACAAATCCAGTTAAATCAAACTCTGGTGCCCAAGCAACAATATCATTTCGCTTACTCTTAGTCGATAAACTGATCAAGTATAGCCATTGCCGAATTAATGGATCATTATTTGAAAGGTATTCTTCAGTATCGCTCGATGGTTTTAGCAGTTGAGTTACAATTGGTTCCAAGGTTTGTTGTAGATATTCTACGGTTTCCAAAATCGAATCTGGCCCTATTGGTAATGAATGATTTAAGTCATCAATTTGTTTCCTATCAAGCCAACTTGCTGAACGAACAAATATTACGGGAATCGGAATGCCATTTGCAGTTGTAGCGACCAATGATAACGATACAACGAATTGTATAGGAAATTGATGATTATTACAAATCAGTATTTGAATAGCAAACTTGATTTCAGAGGGAATAGTAATAATTTCCTCTGGATTCTCTACATAATTTACCAAAGTATGGATGTCCTCTGGTACGATAAGCTCTAATTCCCCATCATTGAAAAACATTGCTTCAATCACATACCATAAATCTAACTGTGATTGAATTATGTTGAGTTGAGTGGAGTTCATACAAAAATTCTAAAACGGTAGGGAAAGAAACTGACTGATTCTACAGTCGCACCATCCTCAGATGCACTTGTGAAATCTTTAATAAGGATTTACATCAAGATATCAGTAAGTTGAACTCTACTGTTGCAGATCTAAAGCGTGATTTTACTGAGTTTAAACATTTCATTTTCATCCAACAATGAGATATCTACAATTTATTCTAGGCCTGAAGTATGTAATAGCGAAATACGAATGGTATTTGAAGTGGTTTTAATCAAAGGGATTATGTCGTATCGATCGATTCAAATAATGTGGACTGGTCTCAATCGGCAATTGTAGAACCTTACTCCTCGTACAAGTTGAATATTAGAATTCTAAAGGTATGCAGATTATTGGATATTTTTGCGACTTGATCTAATACCGTATTAGGATGGAGAAGTTTGTTTAAATTGTATGAATAGCACTGAATCTCCAGTAATAACGACTATCGCTCAACCATCACTATACGTAAATAATTCAATTGGCTCTGAAGTTTTATCCTGTATTATTCTTTGTGTTTAATTTTGCAGCGTATTGGTCAATTCCATTCAGTACCAATGATTCTGGTAAACTGGAATTTAATATCACACATTCAACCTCATCGTTCAATCTTCAGATCAAAGACAAGTTATGTGTGTTAATGGTGAATCCTTTCGTTGCGGATGTAATCTAAATTCATTTACGTTACATTTAGACTATTGGTAAATTTACACCTAACACTATTTCATTAATAACCAATCCAATAAGTTATAATATGAAGGCAATACCAGGGATTGGTGCATTTTGGGTTTTAAATGTACGTAATAGCACATCCCAAGCAATCCAATACTCCAATGATGAGTTTAGATCACTAGGAACTTTAGATTTAAATATTCCAGAAAGTTTATGGAGTGGTAATATTTACATATGTTGATCTTTTTAAAGGTGCCAAAGATACATGTACCTCCAGTTCTATTGTTGATTTGGTGATTAAAGATATCACTAACATTGGAAATCAATTGTTGGTCTTGACAAATGCCGGATTGTTTACAATCTCAGAGTTAAACATGAATTGGGAGAAGATATCTAAAGCTTGCATGAAGAAAATGATCGCACCCTTACAAAAAACGCACGTAAACTTCGATAATTGGAAACCTATAATATTTCTGGGAGATATGAATTCTGCTGGAAGAGTTTGGATACTAGAAAAAGAAACTGGGTTTATGGAGTTGCTGGTAGACTTATGTTAATTCACATTTTAGTCTGTCGAAGACAAAACAATAGGGCAAAGTCTTTTTTCCACATCTAATTCTATTCCCGACATTTTAGATGCACTGGTGTCCACCGCTAAAGCCAATTCTATCCTGGTGTTGATTCTCCAACAATCGCAATACAGTTTGATAAATTTTTCCCTTGATACTGTAATCATCTTCCAAGTTTAACCATAGTATAATTGGGCGTTAATACATCAGTTTCCATCAACAGTACCAATAAGTAATCGATAGTAATAGCTCATTTTAGTATCCAGTAAATACGGCAAACAGCCTATAGGAATCTGGAGGATGAATGATACTTTACTGTCAAATGAAGAATATGAATTTCAAGAGTTGGTATTGACAGGTCTCTCCACCACTAGCAGTGAGAGTGAAGATACATATATATTCGGTAACGCTCTATTTCATGGGTATTAGAATGTGTATTAATCTTAGTCAATCATTTGGACAAGCAATATCTCTACTCCATTCATTTAACACAACACAAGTTGATACATTTACTAGCCATTCTTCTGGTGCGTACGTTATAGCCCTCACAAATGGCGCCGCATTTTATGGTAGTGTTGCAGTAGATTATTTGGCTCAAATATCTGGCAGTCGAAATGATGGTCGATACCTACCCTTTTTTGATTACAACGGCGATCTATATGAATTAGTTTATAAATCGGATAGTCTTTATAGAAACCCAATTAACCCATTCAACATTATTTTGGAACCTTCTGCTTGCATTTACTCTCATGTCTCATTTCAGTACAATGAAAATCTACCGGAAAGGTATATGTGTTCGAATCTAAATATTATAAGAATCTATATTCCGAATAAAGCCAATTATAAAGCTCCAGATAACGAAATCAATTCAATATCTTTACCATCCGAAATTATTTTGGATTACTTGGATGAATTTGATTTCAAAATGTATCTAAAACCCACAGATTGGACTTCAACTGATAATCTAATTGTGAACTTCCAATTAAGTAACTCAAGTCTTGCTAAGTTGGAAACTTCAAGAGTGTTGGATTTTAGTAGGAAAATAGTTATATACCAAGTTTGATTGTCTCTCTCATGTAGCTAGGTTCAAATTAAAGACTTGGGATTCAAACGAGATTCAAAATCACCTGATTTGATGTCGATTTTGACCATTTTAATACCTGGCAGCCAGTTGACTTGTGAAGACAAATATGTAAGCAGTTTTATAACTAAATTATAGCCATTTAAAAAGATTGTTCCAATTTATTCGGGTTGTAGTCGTACAACGAAAATGATATTTAAATCCAACATTAGCAAATGTCAATATAGCAAATCAGATGTTTCATGTGCATGGTACGGCGATGAATTCCATCCACAACTATATATAAGCGACTTATATCTTAACAGCAACTTTACGTATCCAGGAGATTATCATTTAAGTATTGTTGGAGGAGGACATTCACAATCAAGTATAGTCCGATATTCTACGAAGAATGTTGAAAAGTATAATCCATCCAATAAGAGTGATGGTATAGGCCTAATTTGGATACCTTCGGATGGGAAATATCAACAAGAAGTTATATTTGGACCGTCTTCGCTTTCATTAAGGTAAACGAGAAATTTTTAATTCTGTAGCTGGAGATGCCGGGTTGATTCACCTTGCTATGGAGTGTCAGCAAACGAATTTGGTGAACCAAATATCTACTACTTTATTCTTCAAGTGACGGCTGTAAACTACACATCATATTGTGATTTCCAAAGCGAATTCACGATTGCACTATTGAATATTCCAATTAGTTTCGAAATGCAACTGATTTATGTCTTCTCGGCAATGGTTGTTTGTGTGATGTTTCTTGGTTTGTATCTCTGGTTTAGTGAGACTGCAACCGCCCAATCGTTTCTGTCAGATTTTTCATTACCAACTGAAAGAGAAACAACTCCTATATTTACAGAACCGTTAAAAGCTTCCAAAAGTATCTTACGAAAGACAACGCGAAAAGTTAACCCAGAACCATACTCAGATACTGAAGCACTGTTGAGGCCAGAAAAAATCATCGAAGAAGAAATCGAGGAAGAGCCTGAAGAAGAGGAAGAAGAAGGGCATTCAGATGATAGCTCATCAAGTGAAAATAGTGATGTAAGTGATACTTCCAGATCCTCTGAGGATGAAAAGAATGAAGATGATGGTGCATTCTATGTACCGTTAAAGTATAATGAGAAAGATGAAGATTTTGAAATTGATGATCAACCAAGCAAGGGAACGTTATCTCGTTTAATGACTAAAAATTTGACGAAATAGATTATTAAACTATCATACAGTTCGTGTATTTAATAGCATTCGTATACCTATGAGCGACTATTAATCAGTACGTATAACAGCTAATCTGATGGCTTTAAAATTTGAGCTTCACATTTTTTACCTCAAATGAGAATTACAGTGACGAATGAACTTGGGCAATTGAGCACATTAGATGTAGATTCATCTTTACAAGTATTTCAATATCAAAGTAACAATTCGCTAGTTGCTGGATTTAAAGGCATTGATAGAAGTGGAATTGAATGTTAATCATCAACATCAACTCTTATATCTAAATGGAAACCTCTTGACAAAAGATCAACAATCAATAAAAGATAATGGAATCTCAAACGATGATATTATCTTGGTTAGAGCTAATACTCCTGCTCCATCTGAAGCTGAGATCGTTCGACAAAGAGGTTTAGATAAATTATTGATTAAAAGTGCTTCAAAATCCTCAGTTAAGACAGCAACTTACTGCTCAGAATCCAATGCTAGATCAAGCATTGAATGACCCTCAACAATTTGAAAGGATTTGTATGATACCTAACCGTGACTAATATTCTAGTTGCAGAATTGAAACGACACGCCGAACAACAGAGAATGCCCCCACCACCTACAAATATCAATGTTCTATTATTGGTCGGTTTTTAATAACGATATAGGATTTTGATCCGTTTGATATCGAAGCTCAAAAGCGTATTGAACAAGAGATTCGGCAACAAAACATCTCTCAGAATATTGAAGTAATATATCTGATAACTAATTAATGAAAAGAATGCATTGGAAAATAATCCAGAATCTTTTGGTCGTGTATAGAAACTGGTTATTCATTTCCCATAGGTTATCATGTTATACATCAATGTAGAGGTTAATGGTGTCCCTGTGAAAGGTATGATTCTAATCAATTGAAGCTGAATTTAGCATTTGTCGACTCTGGTGGTATGATGAAGTTTCTAAAAATAGCCCAAGCGACGATTATGAGTCCAGATTGCGCTGAACGCTGTAACGTACTCCATATATTGGATGAAAGATTTGCTGGGGTTGCGAAAGGAGTAGGGACCGTAAGTCACCGTTGTCTTATTTGATTTTTAGGCAAAGATATTGGTATTTTACCAGTTGGTTGACCCTAGGGTCGAATTCACAGTACCGTTTTCAAAGTTGGAAAGCAGTTTCTTCCTGTGTCGGTAATAGTTGGGAAATTAAAGATAGTTAACTGTAATGGAAGGAAAGGACGTTGATTTATTATTCGGTTTGGATGTCTTGAAACGACATTTAGTAAGGGCCTTTTCTTTTCAACAAATAGGCATGTATCGACTTGGCCAAGAATTGTCTGAGAATCAATGATGAAGAAATTCCTTTCTTACCTGAACGTAATGATATTAAAATGATTAATCAAAAGATGAATTACCAGAAAATGCACGACAGTTACCCAGTGCACCAACCGCTAATAGTAATCCCCAAGCTAGTAGTTCATCGGTACCAGCCAAGACACCAACAGCTCCTTCAGCATCTTCATCCCAAAAATACAGTGATGCAATAGTCAAGAATTTGACTGATTTGGGTGTTACAAAAGAAGAAGCTATTGCTGCTTTAGATGCATGTCAAGGGAATGCGGAATTGGCAGCGAATATGTTGTTTGGGTAATTCTACATTGTAATAAGATGAACTACTTTACTATTTTTTTGATTGAATGATTATTTAAAATTAGCTCCATCTACAATGCATTGCAATTTCTTTCTAAGAATCCTTACTGGAAAACAATGAAATTTTTATCGATTTCGTGATAAAAGTTTTGCCTTGTTTAGGCGGAGTTCAAGATTGTCCTTACCATAATCTTACCTTTTTTTAATGTCGCAATCCTCTTGGTTTTCATCCTTTACAAATTCAATTTATAACCAAGCTAAAAATATTACCCCGTAAGATTCTTGCTTTGACACTAGTCCGTTGTGGTCAGATTCAGAATCTTCAGATACAGAAGCAATAGACCCTGAATATTACTTCGATTCAACTAAATATATGCAATCCGATTCAATGGCATCGTTATTGGAAAAACTTAACCAGCAAAACGAATTATTGGCAAATGATCCAAAAACTGTCACTATTGAAAAAGGTTTAATACAAGTTGGTCCAGAAGCTTATCAAAAATTAACTGGGTTTTATTCAAATAGTTCTATTTCAGAATCAAACTATCCTCAAGAATTATTACAGTTTTGGTTGAAATATTTGGAACAACCACAATCGGATGAATCTAAAATTCATGAAGATATCATATCTAAAATTCGATCCTCGTCAATTCCTAGTCATATGCGAGCAAGGGTGTGGATAAAATTAACTGGATCGAATACATTGAACATCACCACTTTTTATAAATCATTGTTGGAAAAAGAGAGTCATTGGGAACATATCATCAAAAGGTGATTGTTGAAAGTTGATTTATTTTATCTTAGAGATTTAGGACGTACTTTTCCTCATCTTGATATGTTTAAAGACCCTGAAGGTCCCGGCCAACAAAAGTTATTGAGGATTTTGAAAGTATCTTTAGTGATTATTTATCTTTAGGCATATTCATCCTATGATTCAGAAGTGGGATATTGCCAAGGTTTAAATTGTGTGGTGGCTGTTCTATTATTACAACGTGTAAATGGTTATTGTTGACATGGGTTTAGATGACTGAGGAAGAAGCTTTTGGAGTTTTAGTGCAGATTATGGGTGAATTACCACAACAAGATTTATCACAACCCTTCAAGATAAAGTCCTCCTTTGGTCTTTCCACTAGATTATCTATCCGTAAATTATTTCAACAGGATATGGCCGGATTACATTTAGCTTTGTTCCAGCATAGTCTAATTGCGCAACATTGTATACCAGATGTTGCCAAGCATTTGCATAAAAATGATATCAAAGCCAACATGTATGCCACTTCTTGGTAATCATCTGTTAACTGATGTGCTATTTAGGATCATCACTCTATTTTCTTCGAGAACACCAATGTATTTCAGTTTCAGAATATTTGATATGATGTTGGGTGAAGGGATTATATTGACCATCATGAGAGTTTCAATCGCTATTTTGAAACGTAATGCAACTACTATCTTGCAAAGCAATACTTTTGAATCTGTCATGGCATGTTTAACACAAGAACAGTTATTTGGAGTTTATGAAGGTGATGTGGAATTATTTGTAAATGATGTATTGGAGATTGCACAAGAGATTAGTCAAAGGGATCTCAATGATATTAAAGAGAGGTATTATTTACTTTATCATATTGATATATTCATAGATATAAAAGTTTTACTGATAACACAGCTAAGGTGGATATTGATAAGTTGAGAGATCGTATCATGTCTCTGGAAAAACAATTAACCCAATGTCATTTGACAATACGCGACCTCACCATTGAAAACCAATCACTCAATAAACTTTTGGATGATAATTTGGCCATACAAAGTGGATTACTCAAAGATGGAAATGCAAATAAAGATAAGGTGGTAGAGTATGAAAAAGAGATTCGAGTCCTACGTGATCGGGTTGAAGAATTGGAGCAAGAGAATGATGAATTGTTGGCCAGTGATAGTGAAATGACAAATTCAATGGTTTCTGGAGTCTCTTCGGGAGTTTCAAATCCTACCAAACCCATTTTACGCACACAAACTCAATAATCTTTCGCTATAATATATTCAGTGGTTTTATGATATTTGGTTTTATTTCAGTTCAATTCACTTCACATGTATTTTTATGGAAAACATTTTATTCGATATTTCCAATCATTTAAATATCTACGTCTTCAACGTAGCAGACAGGATTGACAACTTGTTTGACTAGAACATCAAATCGGAAGAATTCAGTGTTTTGTAAAGCATGATCACAATCTGCAACACCATTACTGATCCAAGTAGCACCGATTTGGTAATTCTCTGGCTTAATGTTAAACATTGCTAATTCAAATCTTTCATGGAGTGTTTTCCATGCATTTGGGTTTCCACCACCTGGGAAGAGTTGTTTAGCACAAGATTCACCAACGAGGGCATCGCCATACAACCAACCATTGAGATTATAGTCAATAGATAACCAACTGTTACCATTGGAATCATTTGGAGGAGTGTAGTCTGCTGGAATGGTTGGGTTGTCTCCAAATTCATTTATACCAGGAGTGTTGTATCCGTACCAATCATTGCCTTGAACTCCAGTGATACTACCTGGGACTAATTGACCATCGATAAAGATGGCAGCCAAGAATCCAGAAGTAACTCGAGTAGTATCTTTGGCACGGACGGCTACAAAAAGATGTTCAACTTCTGGGACAGTAAATTCATGAGTTTGAACCTATTATAAGTATGTACATAGATTACCCATTGCCAAGCATAAGAATACCCAGCGGCGTTTGCATTGGCATCAGTAGGTCCATTAACAATGACTGGTGCTTGATCAGGTTGCCAAGAGACATATAAATCCCACAAGTTATCTGCAGTAATGACAACTTTCAATTTGTGTTCAGGCAGATTATCAACGTTAATTTGAACGGGAGTTCCCATGACAGAAGCAGCAAGAGCTAATACTAAGTTTTTGAACATTTGAACTGTTAATTTAGAATGACAGTCTATCCGAATTGGATCCATTTATATACAAAAAACCAAGGGTGGAGGGGCATATTTGTTCCTTAAAATCCATTCCTTCTTCCATCACGAATTGGTTTTGAGAGTGTTGAGAAACAATTCTGTGAAACAAAATGAAAAGGAATTCATAAGCATCAAACCATTTCAATTTGTTGGCTATTCCAATATCAATTTCATTGGTCACTTGGATACAAAATGGATTGTTATTTGTCAAGGATTAACGTGACAAACCAAACAACACATCGTGGACTTACTTGTAAACACGTTTTTTTAACGTGGATTTATTTGCTGATCATTCGTATGCATGATCATTAATATCCACTATGTGCTACTGTGTAGTATATTTGGTCTTCTGCACCATTACTATGAAATCTTCTACGGCTTGTAATGAGCCTGGTGATGAATTTCAATCTGTTCAAATCATCTCTAAATTTTCTATTTAAACTCATTTGAAATCCTTTTCATTTTAATGCCTCCAATCACATTCCGAATACCTGATTACAAATCATTAATTGCAAATCTGGCAAAGTTCAGTCAGGGTAATCTGACGTTGGCTGAGAAAATATTACACTCTCATCTCACTTCTCCCCTAACTTCTCCTCCTGTGAGAGGTTCTACTTACTTGAAATTATCTCCTGGTATTTAGACTGTTTGCTAATCCCTTAGATCGCGTTGCCATGCAAGATGCATCTGCTCAAACTGCCCTGTTACAGTTTATGTTGAGTAAACGACCTTCTACTGCTGGTAATCTATTCAATCTCATCATAGTACCTGCCAGCGTTCATTGTGATCATTTAATTGAAGGTATCACTGGTGCTGAATCAGACTTGTCAAAATCTCTTGTTACAAATAAGGAAGTATTTGAATTCTTGCAAAACACATGTCAAAAATATGGAATAGATTTCTGGGCTCCTGGCAGTGGTATTTGTTTTGTTATTTTTTGATGGTAGGGATTATTCATCAAATCGTGTTGGAAAATTATGCATGTCCAGGTATACTATTGTTGGGAACAGATTCACATACACCTAATGCTGGAGGGCTTGGTATGATTGCTATTGGTGTTGGTGGGGCTGATGCCGTTGATGCATTAGCTGGTATTCCATGGGAACTGAAAGCACCTAAAGTTTTGGGAGTACACTTGACAGGGAAACTGTCTGGATGGGCAACTCCAAAAGATGTCATTTTGAAGTTGGCCGGGCAACTTACAGTGCAAGTAAACACTATATCAACACCATTTATACTTTTTAGGGTGGCACAAATCATATCATTGAATACTTTGGAAGTGGTGTGGATTCTCTAAGTTGTACAGGGATGGCAACAATATGTAATATGGGTGCCGAAGTGGGTGCTACAACTTCGTTATTTCCATTTACGGATGCAATGTCGCGATACCTGAGAGCTACTGGTCGTGGCGACGCAGCCATTGCCGCTGAAGGAGCTCGTACAAGTGGGTTTTTATCAGCAGACAAAGGTGCGGAATATGATAAAGTCATTGAAATTGATCTATCAGCTCTTGAGCCACACATTAATGGACCTTTCTCACCAGGTATAATCCAATAACGATTGATTTTAGACGTTGCTTGGCCTATTTCAAAGTTTAAAAATGCTGTTGAGGAAAATGGTTGGCCAAAGAGCGTGAAAGCGGCCCTTATCGGATCTTGTACAAATTCTTCCTACCAGGATATGTAATCAATCGGACTGTATTAATAGATAGGTCTAACGCTGCGTCAATTGCCAAGCAAGCGAAAGCAAGAGGGATCCAATCAAAATCAGATTTTTTTGTAACCCCAGGATCAGAACGCATTCGAGCCACTATCGAACGTGATGGAATCACAGAAACATTAGAATCAGTTGGTGGTGTTGTACTGGCTAATGCGTGTGGGCCATGTACGCCATACCGTGATGTTAACGTTAGGTATTGGGCAATGGAAAAGAATTGATCATGATCCAAATGAAGATAACGCGATTCTCACATCGTTTAACAGAAATTTCAAAGGTCGAAATGATGGATCCGTCAAGACAATGAATTTTTTGGCATCTCCTGAGATTGTCACAGTATGAATTGTTAAAGATATTCATGTTTTAGGCAATGGCATTCAGTGGATCAATGAGTTTCAATCCTGTCACAGATGAATTATTGGATGTGAATGGCCAACCATTCAAATTCACACCACCACAAAGTGATGATTTACCATCAAATGGATTTTTGGAAGGTAGACCAGCATTTGGAATCCCAATATCATCTAAACCTGATGGCACTGTGAAAATTTCAATTGATAAAAAGTCTGATCGATTACAACTGTTGGAGTCTTTTGAGGCTTGGGATGGAAAAGAATTCGAAGATTTACAATTATTAGTTAAAGTAGCTGGTAAATGCACAACAGATCATATAAGTGCTGCTGGACCATGGTTAAAGTATAAAGGACATTTGGAAAATATATCAAAAAACACGTAATTAGACTTTTTTTAAACTTTCCATAGGTTAATAGGCGCTACCAATGCATATAATGGAAAAGTCAACCTGATTACGAACGAGCTATCAGGCAAGGTAATTATTACTCTTTGGTTTTAACTGATTTATAGGAAGATACAATTCCAAATGTTGCATTTGATTATAAAGCAAAGAATATTCCTTGGGCTATTATTGCTGACTGGAATTACGGAGAAGGATCAGCTAGAGAGCATGCAGCCATGCAACCTCGTTACCTTGGTTGTAAAGTAGTTATTACCAGATCATTTGCGCGAATTCATGGTAATTAATATCAATTCTTAGTATTAGAAACGAATTTGAAGAAGCAAGGCATTTTACCATTAGTGTTTAAAAACCCGGATGACTATGACTTAATACCTCAAGGTAGTTTATTAAGTACGAAAGGAATTACTAATCTGGCACCACAATCACCAGTTAAATTGATTGTTAAACCAAAGGATCAAGATAGTTTTGAAATTGATTTGATTCATACAATGAGTGAAGATCAAATTGATTTTTTCAAAGCTGGTAGTGCACTTAATCTGATTGCTGCTGCAAGTTCAGCATGAATTATATAATTATTCAAACAATACTTTGTACTTTTTCGTGTCTTGAGCTGTTTAGTGTCGGATTCAGTTGCTTATCGAGGTATTTTTTATAAACATATTATTGAAACCACTTTGAAACTACTTGATAATAGTTTCTTACCAACCGGCACTTCACAATGACACAATCGGATGATCAAATTGTATCTCCAATACATTAAATATCCAGGATTTTACATTTTGTTTTTTTAATTCTTTTTGGTTGGTAATTCATATTTGATATAGTAGGTAATTGTATCATCGGAGAATTTCTCATGTGGCGCAAAGTAGTTTAAGTTTTTTTTGTTTTTTTCAATTTCTTTACATTTTATTCAATGGTTGCTCAAACGTATGTACTTTAACCATTTTACATATTGCATTATACTGCAACTGAATCTCCTAACGGAGGAATTGGGGTCTGAAATATTATTTATATTTCTGCTCTTAAATCCATATCAAAGTCGCTAATTATATAAATTGGCCTCTTGTTTTAATGATTGTAATGATAACCTTATCACGATCATTAAAGAATTGTCGGTTGTGATTTGTAATAAATCACTCTGATTAAATACATCAGTTGTCTAGTTGATTTTTCATTCATTTTGATTATCAATAGACCTTAACTAACCTTTTTAGTCCTGCTGTTACCAAACGTGTTACTCCTGAATCCGTTCTCAAGAAGAGAAAAGCAGTTGAAAAGGCTGCTGCCGAACGTGTTGCCAAGGACATTGAACGCAAGAAGGTAAATACATAATTATGGGGTGATGACATTACTTTGATCTGGCTAGCTTCGGCTATGATGCTGTCAATCAACCATCTTTCGGGTCTGACCATATTCATTTTCTTCTTCTTAAAGGACAAATCTAATCATTTAGGCTAACAAGGAAAAGAGAAAGGTTATCTTCAAGCGTGCTGAATCCTACGTTAAGGAATACCTCACCAAAGAACGTGATGAAATCCGTCTTGCTCGTGAAGCCAAGGCCAACAACTCTTTCTATGTTCCTTCTGAAGCCAAACTTGCCTTTGTCATCCGTATCAAGGGTATCAACAAGATTGCTCCAAAACCAAGAAAGATTCTTCAATTGCTTCGTCTTACCAAGATCAACTCTGGTACCTTCGTTAAACTTAACAAGGCTACTTTGCAAATGCTCCAATGGGTTTCTCCTTACATTGCTTGGGGTTATCCAAACTTGAAGAACGTCCGTGAAATCATTTACAAACGTGGTTTCGCTAAAGTCAACAAGCAACGTATTCCTATCACCGATAATCAAGTCATTGAAAACGGTTTGGGATCTGTTGGAATCATCTGTGTTGAAGATTTAGTTCACGAAATCTTCACTGTTGGTCCAAACTTCAAGCAAGCTAACGCTTTCCTCTGGGCTTTCCACCTTTCCAACCCTACCGGTGGATTCAAAGGAAAGAAGGTTCCTCACTTCATTGAAGGTGGTGAATCTGGTAACCGTGAAGACAAAATCAATGCTTTGATCCAAAAGATGCTTTAAATCTTTTGTGCGTCAGCTTAATAAATGCATTCAATCTTAATATATTAATTTTTACAGTAAACAATCGCGTAATTGAGTGGAAGGTAGAAACTCAGTTCTGGACGTTGGCTTTGGAGCTAATTTCCTCCAGAGTTTCCTGACTTTCGTTTATAATTAAGAAACCATTACACACTTGGAACAGCTGCAATGAATGCTACCTGGACTACAAAACGCGCTATGAAAAGGAATCTGCGGTGAGTTACTCCAATAAGCAATGAATATCGTGCAGATTCACCAAAGTCAAAACTGCATTTACGTACTCTGTGGAGATGGTGATTAAATATCACACTGATGTTAAAATATGATATTTCTTCAACTTTCGACAGATATCGAGGTAATTCGGGCGAAAACACATAGGACTTCACCAATACTTGAAGTATCTACTGACCAAAGCTTATTTTTAACCACCATGTATTGTACTTCCGATTGAAGTTGAGTTGTCCTACAATTCGACATTGATTTGTGTTACACTTGAAACATGAATTCTATTGAAACGTCAGTGAACTGAAATTGTTTGCCCAGAAATGAATGAGGATTGTCAACTACTGTTTAATGTCATTTATCCAAAATTACTAGGAACAACGACAGGTGATTATAACATGGAGCAATGTTGTAATGCAAGTATTGGTTTACAATGTAAAGACAATAGACTTTTAATGATGTAAATTGATATGATATTGACTAGTTATAGCCAATTAACTTCCAAAAATTTAACTGGTTACCTTCCTAGTGAAATTGGGGAATTAGGATCTTTACGTCATTTGTATTTGAATGACAATAAACTACAAGGAAGTATTCCCGAATCATTTGGAAAACTCCAATCTTTGGTCAGTCTGTAATAATTTATAACCATTCATGATATTGATAGAAATTTACAAACCAATTTATTGAATGGATCCATTCCAGTTGAATTAGGAAACTTGTCCAAACTTAAAATAATGTAATTATGAATCCAATTAAAATACTCTTATAGGAATCTGACTGGAAATCAGTTTGTTGGATTGATACCGAAACAAATCTTGAATTTACCTAATTTTAATGAAAGTTATTTTGGAAATCCGAAATTTATAGAGTAATTTGATTTCATTTATAAGATATTTTAGTTTTGATGCAATCAATACTCCACCTTTAGTATCACCAACACCAATATCAAATAATCATGGTTCAACTTCACTTGATTCAACCAATTTATTGGCTCTTATCGTATTGGTTTTACTTTTTAGTGTACTATTGATAGCTTTGATTGTTGTTTATATTCAAGGAAGAAAAGAAAAGGATCAACCAAAACAATCTTCACGTCGTTTTACATCTGGTGATAGTTTACTCACCATTGTATCATTAGATTCTTCTAGATCATCACATTCCAATGGTCGTGTTGAATTGATTGAACAACCTCATGCAAATTCACCCAGATCTACTTCAAACATAATACCAAATGTATCGAATCAAATCAATTCGGACAACAATTCCTCAGATTTGAATTCACCCATCATCAATCAATCGTCACCCACTTTTCCTCGTCGACCAACACCATCGATAGTGATTCGTAGAGTTCCATCTTTTCAACTCAACCAATCAACCGTACATACATTAAATAGTCCTATTCCACAACAGTTATCAGTAGTGATGGAAGGGGAAAGTGAAGGGGAAAGTCAATTGGTATCAGCAATGACATTTATCGATGATTCTGAAAATATTCGAGTGGATGAAATCCCTTCTGTTGTGGATTCAACTAATACTGTATATCATGCTCGACTTTCATAGATTTTAATAATAAAGAAAAACCAAAAATTAATAATATGATGAAATGATTTTTTTTATTCAACATACAATGAATGATTGGTTTTGAATGGATTCGTTATTAACTTGAAAAGAAATTTCAACGATTAATTCCCGATGATTTTCATTTGATTTGATACATTTGAACGTTCCGGAAATAATATCATTGGTATTCACTTCAAGAGGATTTTGTAAGATAAAAGTAGTTTGCATCCAATGTGTAGGTTTTGTCATTGGTGAAGTTGAAAAAATGATTGGATCAATGGTAGGACCTTCAAAAAATGTATCAAACCAACCACAAAATCCGTAAACTTTTCCCTGCCTTTTGATGGTTAATTTAAATGGTTCTGTAAAATCCAAAGATTTGATAGTGGATTCTTTGATTTGTATATCCTAAATTATAATAAACAATTATCTTTGGTGTACCTTAATCACAACTGATTCAGATGATATACTATCCGATTTTAACACAGCAACATGACCTTGTCTAAATACATCACCACTCATGGCAGTCATATTAAACCCTGAACATATAAAAAATAGTTTGATTACCATAAACATCTTTCCAAAAATTCACAGTATCGTTATACCATTCAGAATCATCAACGGTAGCTAATAAAATTTTTGTACAACTTGGTCCTAATATTCCATCATCTTTTAACCATCTATCTCTAGCCACTAACACTGAATCTAACATGCCTTCGAATAATAAAAAGTATCCCATCCATTCCGAAATGATAATGTCTACTTTGGGAACAGGTAATTCGATTTCTTCCACCTAATCATTAATACTTTTTCATATTCAGACCTTTCCTTGTAAACACCTATACCATTATTAATTTGAAATCATTACGTTATAATATGATCCAATCCATTATCCTTGATGATTTCTTTAGCTTTGATAATGATATTGGAATTATCAACAGCAAATACTAAATATTTGATGAAGGAAATGATTTACCTTGACGAGCACCAGATTTAGCTGCAAACATACTTAAAATACCTGTACCACAACCAACATCTAACACGACTTTATTCTTAAAGTAATGCTTATTGTGATACATAAAATCTCGATATGCTTCTGTACGTATAGTATCCTACACAATGATGAATTTGATTATAAATTTTACCTTTAACATGGATTCATGAATTTCATTACCAGCATATGACTCGAAATAGTAATTTCCTTTATCATCATTTTGTGATGCTTGATTTAAATTCACATTTAAATCATCAGTAGTTAAATTTTTCATATTATCCGACATGAACGTATTGTAAACCATTTCTTTATAAGAATTGAATTGATCTTTTAATTCAAGATTTGATTTAGTTGAATTCTTCAATTTTAATTCTAATTCATGAATCATATCAATTAATTTTGTAGAATCTAGGTCTGTGATAGTATCCATTGGTGTATCATCTTGATTATCATCATCAAAATCTTCATCATCTTCAAAAGCTAGCTAATTAGACACCTGTACATATACCATATAATAAAGCATCATCTTGTAATGTAGGAACAAGATATTCATCATTATCCAACCATTTTGATTTTTCTTGTACAACTTTTTCAATATCTAATGGATATTTCTATTCGATTTAATAGGATCAAAAAACAAACTCGAACAAAGTTAATTAAACGCATACAATTGTAAAAATCCAAGTCTAATTAAATGAGAATCCATTGAATTACTCATCGTTAATTTTAATTTATGAAAATCAAAATTATGAATTGATATTGTATGTTGAAAACAATCTATGACATTGAAATTGATATTACAGAATGGACAAGGAGTGATATCATTATTTTGATCATCAACCCAATCTCCAGCATTACTCCAAGTATCATTTTCATCCTCTAGAATATCAGAATTATTGTCTTTAATATTTTGATTTGTCATTTAAAAAAAAAAAAAAAAATAAACCAAGTCATTGACAATTCAATTAAAGAAAAGGAATTTGATTTTTCACATGGTAAAGGCATGTGAAAAGGAAACTGAATCAACAGAATCCATGTGTACTAATAAGAGTATCAATCTAAAGTATCCAGTACTAGGAAGCTATACTATTGTTGTAGTATTGCTGTAGTATACATACTTTGATTTCCAAAACATTCAAAAAAGAAAACAGTAGAATTGAATTGATTAAAAGTTTATTCCACCCAACTAGTAGTTCACTGAGATCAAATAATCAGCAAGTGCTTCTACAACTTTGGTGCATTCACCCGGTTGAACTGGTTCATCATACATAGCAATGAGAATAGCTTGTTTTGTTTTCACACAGGCGACACCGCTAGTACCCTAGTAACGGTCAACATTAGAATCATTACCTATACAGTTAAAGTAAAACAAATAAACAAACCTATAAAAGATAAATTAATAATAAACTTACCTTCTTTCCATAGACAGAGCGATCATCAGCACGAATGGCAATGTGTTTAACACCACCAACCAAAAGACCGTTAGCTCTTACACCACCAGCATCTTTAAAAGCACCAACAATGGATTGGATTTCAGTAGGAGAAACCTAAGATTAAGTCATTATAATTAATACCGTGAATCCCTTTGAAGTAGCCCAAAGAGAACCATCGTGACCATGGATCGCAGCTCTGGAAACCTTTCCTGTTCCAACTAAATTGGTATCAACGTACGCTTGCCAACTCATCTTCAGTTAATGAAAAATAAATCATGAATTTTCGCTTTTTGTCATTAACGCCACTTGGACTTTGACCGTTCTAATCAACTCTCCATAAGTCTTTACTAGATCTGTACAGCAACTTGCGTCAAATGATTTAGTTCTGTACAATTGTGGTCTGTATCTTTTATTATTACGTGTATTTAGAAGATCTGAATGGATTTCTCTGGATGATTTTATATTTATTGGATTATATCTATAGTTCCATGATTTGTTTAATTAGGAACTGCTTTTCATCATTAAATTGTTCATCATCTATATCACATAAATTAAGAAACTTTACCTGTTCGATCATTATGGAATTGTGAAAGAAAATCTACTAGTCGTTGCTTATTCTTATACAAAATATCCAAAATTGGTTTTGTTTTCACTGGATTAGCTATGAATATCTGATTTGCAATTAAATCAAACCAAACAAATTACCTTAAACACATGGAATGCCTCAAATTGAATGTTTCGGCTCTTTTCTCTTAGCAATGTCATCATCAATTTAAGGTTTTCAGGACTAAACAGTTAATGATGATATTATACCCAGAGATAAAGTTTGTCATAATTACATAGTTGCTACGATCCAAGAGCAACTCTCCCAACAACTACATATCAGAATATTTTCACAAACCTTTAAACTTTGCCTTTTGGTGACGTAGTTTGAAGACGTTAATAACTTGTAATACTTTTCAAAAAACTAGAAAATTTAGTTGAAGAAATACATACAATATCATAATGTGATTCCAAGAATCCAGCAACTAATGTTTTATGTTTTGTTAAACAATCCTGACATGAATTCGATAAAAATTACTTTAAAAGTCACAAAAGCATCTGAAGCTACATCAAATGTGGACAACTCAACATAATTGAAAAAATTCCAGAATTGTGGAGATTCTAATATTATCTTTGCCAATGCTTCATGTCGTAATGCTTCACGTAATATCATTCCACAATTCAATGAGATGTCTTGGTTCTCATATCTAAAAAATCAGATAAGAATTATCACAAACCCTGCTATCATGCAAAACAACACATCAGGTTTTCCTGCAATATAATCTGCGGTGGGAAACCGGGTACCAATTTGCCTTCGTAGTAAATTATTGAATATTTGAGCAACATCTTTCTTTGCCTACAAGTTTTAATGAATCCGTTATAATATACTTCAAACTCAAATAATTGAATATTTTGAATTAATGAAACCAGTAAATCACTATTGACCACTTCTGTAGCTAATTGAGCAACCATTTCTGGGACAGGGTCGTTATCTAAAAGAATGAGTTAATCCTACATAATAACTAGATACCACCATCACCATATAAGATATTTTTCATTTGAATTACGTTTTTAGAAATCTCTTCATTTGATTTTCGTACATCACCTTGAGAAGATTCCAGCTTTGCAATACATTCTTTAGTATTTTTAACTAATTCAGCTGGTGATTTTGGTTTTGGTTTAAACAGAAAACTCATTGTTTTTAATGAAACAAATTTTCCTGTAACTCACTTCATTTCAATATAATTTTTTTATTAAAAATTCCTTGATGATTTTCATTAGATTTCATTGTAGTCACTAAAAACAGTGGATTGATTTCTACCCGGGTCTATGGATTGATATCATCCCCATCAAAGTTCCTTTTTTTTTAATGGTGGGCTAAATTAAAGCCATACGCCAAATGTGGTGTATTTGATATTGTTGCTCATTAGTATTATAGTACACTGGATGTTGTACACATCTGTCGCGTCTTGTATATCATTTCTCTCATATGACCCACGAACAAAGGTTTTTTTGGTCCCTTGGTATATGGCATCTATAAATCATACATCAGCAATATAAATATGAAGTAAATTAAACTTATACATATCAAACTCCACAAAACCAAATAAAATAGCACAGATTTATTTCAATTGATTCTATATCGGTAAAGATAACCATCAACATCGCCATTCTTGACCAGGTAAACCCAGTTCACTCCTACATCAATGGCAGTAAAAGGTTGTCCCAAGTTACCCAAGTTGGTCCATCGACCACCTCCGTCATAACGAATCAAGTTACCATCTTTCAATCCCCAAGTACCTCCTTGACCACGGCCGATTGCATCAAGACGCTGGGTAGTACTAACAGCCATCCATCCATCACCAGGGAATGGAGTCCAGAATACTCCACCATTGAATTGAATACACCAAGCTTCACCTTGTGAATATGTAACTTCTTTGATATCAGATGCATTTTGATCATATTTTCTCCAATCACCCACATCTTCATCGAAATAGAAAGAGAAACCCAAAACATTTCCCCATACCTTTCTCTTTCCTGAACCACCACAATCAATATCATCTAACGTTCCAGGGATTTGTTGCCATTCGAAAGCACCAGTCACTGGTTTGGTTGATCTGAAAATACTCTGGTCTGGTTGAACTGCCCATGCAATCGCATCGTCACAAACTGCAACATTGGAGAATGTACGGCCTGGGATGTATCGAAATCCTTTGGTTTCAGTATCAACCACAAAGAACAGATTGTCAATGTTATTAGCAACCACATGTAATCCATTGTTGGACACGGCTACTTTCTTCCATGTATGTGCATTGAATTGCTCATATCTGGTTTCTTTCACTGGTGCAGCTGCTTTTTGTAAAGCAATTGAAAATTGAGCTTGAGACTGAGCAACAAATGAACAGTAACCCAACCCACCTTTACAAGAACCAGAATCAACATCTCGATGGAGTCCCCAATGAGAGATCTTGCTCACCGATGGATCCCTGGCTGCCAAGTTGACGAATCGATTGATATCTTCCAAATTAAAGTACTGGGAAGAAACATCGTTTTGTCCAATCATCATCGTCAATTCATATTTGCCTCGGAATTGTGGGAATTGAGCTTTGGTAGCTTTCAAAGATGAGAAACATCGGGTTGTTTGATCAGTGATGACATTGTTGCCATCAAAGTTCATACACATCAGATTGATACCTACTGGTTAGCAAAGAGAGATAAGATTACTAAAATCAATGTTATTTTGAAGAGCATTGGTCACCACTGAGCGACCACTAGCATCCAAACCTGTTCCAGCGTTCACTGCCAACGTGAATGATACTGGGATGTTGTTGTTTGCTCTTTGAAGAGCTGCGACAGCCACTGCTCGTTTCTTGTTGATGGCATCAGTATTAGCAGCATTTTCAATATCAAAGTCAAGAGAATTTGGTTTGACACCATCAATGACCTTTTGATAACTAGATTGGACTCGAGCTGCATCAAAGTCT